>CM045447.1:3771851-3875901 GCA_024666655.1 Dascyllus trimaculatus | reverse complement strand
TTTGTTCCTGAGACTGCAAATATTAAGATGTGCCAGTTTTAGTCCTTTCTTCGGTAAATTCATAAAAGTCACCATTCTTTATTACGTATCTTGTATCAATGTCTCACTTAATCTACAGCTACTAGGACCCATTCCAGAAATACTCACACTCATACACACACACCCATTCAAACCCCCAAAGTCCATAATCAGCGTCAAACAAGTGCAACAAATCCTCCTTAACTTCTCAAGCTTCATGCCATTCTTACTCCTTCCCCCAAAGTTGAACAAAAATCACTTCTAGTAGAAGGAAAAATATATATATATATGTATCACTCACGTTTAGAGTCACTTAAAGAACAAATAAACATTTTTCACGAGTTCAAGCAGCATTACTGCTTCATAATTGTTCAACTTATATCAGTTATATAATCAAAGAAAAGAAAAAGCCTCATGAACAACGTTCACGTTCACAAAAAATTACGCGGTAACGTCATTACGCCCGGAACCAAAACAAACATGCTCCATGTCTGCGTGTATACACAAACTTACTAGCTAATGTGGCTAGGCAATTTGGAGGCTTCATAGTCCGAGAGAAACTTTTCCGCAGCGGATGGAGTGTCAAAAAGGTGCCTTCCAGAGCCGCTTGTAATTTTAATGATAGCTGGATACAGCAAAAACGCTTCCAGGCTGAGGGTACGCGCCCGATGCATGACAGGGTAACAAGGTCGGCGTCGCTTAGCCGTGAAATCGCTGAAGTCAGGGGCGAACTGGATGGAATGGCCAGCAACCTGCACCATGCCCTTTCTCGCCTCGTTGAGGATGCGATCCCGATCCGTAAAACGCAGACACTGGACAATCATCGCCCTCGGAGGAGACGACGACTCTCGGGGAGGACCGATGCGATGAGCGCGCATGAACTCTGGTGGATCACATGCGAGCCCCGGTAACCATGTGGGAATAGCTGCAGACAGGTAGGACAGTGCATTATTCTTCTCTTGTCCTTCCTTTAAGTGCATGATGCGCAGATTACAACGCCGGCTTTGGTCTTCCATTTGGATAAGTTTATCTTCCATCTTTGCCACTTTGTCGACCAGCTTGCGGGTGAGATTTTCATTCTTCTCCACGTTGGTTTGCAAAGCCGTAACAGTAGCCCTTTGTTCCTCTATGTCTTTGGCATGCGTGTCAAGCGTCGTTTGTATTGAACCGAGCTGATTCTCCAGAAGTTCAAACCTCTCCTGAGACTTTTTCTCGGCTTCATCAAAAAACTTGCTGAGAGTCAATTCAAGTTGCGCAGATGTGAGCGGTCTTGAACAAGTTTCTTCATTATCCATTTTTGACGAAGCCGATTTATCTTTACTACGCGGCATCAGAGGCGAATTGTTTCAAGCAGTCCACTACGTAGCAATTGTCACAAAATGACTATTTAGCTTGCAGTGAAAAGAAGCCCGGGGGAAGAGAGTTCAGCCTCACGATCCTACTCCGCCATCTTTGATCAGCCAGCACTCATTGATGCTAGATGTGGCTTCAGTTTCGGAGAAGAAGTTTGCAACCAAACAATTTATTTTGTCCAGACAAAGTACATTTAAGGAGCCAATATACTAACTGGTCAGACAGCTTTGGAAAGCCCCTTCCCCCACAACTTTCCGAGGTCTGTAACTTTCAGAAACCCAAAGTTTGACATCCATCCATCCATCCATCATCTTCCGCTTATCTGGGGCCAGGTCCCAGTGGGAGCAGTCTAAGCAGAGAGGCCCAGACTTCCCTCGCCCCAGACACCTCCTCCAGCTCTTCCGGTGGGACCCGAGGCGTTCCCAGGCCAGCCGAGAGACATAGTCCCTCCAGCGTGTCCTAGGTCTACCCCAAGGCCTCCTCCCCGTGGGACATGCCCGGAACACCTCTCCAGGGAGGCGTCCCAAAGGCATCCGGAACAGATGTCCAAGCCACCTCAACTGACCCCTCTCAATGTGGAGAAGTAGCGGCTCTACTCCGAGCTCCTCCCTGGTGACCGAGCTCCTCACTCAATCTCGAAGGGTGCGCCCAGCCACCCTGCGGAGGAAACTCATTTCGGCCGCTTGTGTCCGGGATCTCGTTCTTTCGGTCACCCAAAGCTCATGACCATAGGTGAGAGTCGGAACGTAGATTGACCGGTAAATACAGAGCTTCGCCTTTTGGCTTAGCTCCTTCTTCACCATGACGGACCGGTACAGCTACCGCATGACTGCAGACGCTGCGCCAATCCACCTGTCAATCTCGCGCTCCACAATCCTCTCACTCGTGAACAAGACCCCGAGATACTTAAACTCCTCCACTTAGGGCAGGATCTGTCCACCGACCTGGACAGGGCAAGCCACCTTTTTCCGGTCGAGAACCATGGCCTCGGATTTGGAGGTGCTAATCCTCATCCCAGTTGCATCACACTCAGCTGCAAACCGCCCCAGTGCACGCTGGAGGTCCAGGTTCGATGAAGCCAACAGGACCACATCATCTGCAAAAAGCAGAGATGAGATCCTGCAGTCTCCAAACCGGACCCCCTCCGGCCCCTGGCTGCGCCTAGAAATTCTGTCCATAAAAGTTATGAACAGAACCGGTGACAAAGGGCAGCCCTGCTGGAGTCCAACGTGCACTGGGAACAGGTCCAGGAAATGCGAACCAAGCTCCTGCTCCGGTTGTACAGGGACCGAACTGCCCTTAGCCACAGGCCCCGGACTCCATACTCCCAGAGCACTCCCCACAGGACGCCACGTGGGACACAGTCGAATGCCTTCTCCAAATCCACAAAACACATGTGGACTGGTTGGGCAAACTCCCATGAACCCTCGAGCACCTGATGGAGAGTGTAGAGCTGGTCCAGTTTTCCACGACTGGGACGAAAACCGCATTGTTCCTCCTGGATCCAAGGTTCGACTATCGGCCGGATCCTCCTCTCCAGTACTCTGGAATAGACTTTCCCGGGGAGGCTGAGGAGTGTGATCCCTCTGTAGTTGGAACACACCCTCCGGTCCCCCTTCTTGAAAAGAGGGACCACCACCCCCGGTCTGCCAGTCCAGACGCACTGTCCCTGACCGCCACGTGATGTTACAGAGACGTGTCAACCACGACAGTCCCTGCACATCCAGAGACTTCAGATACACAGGGTGAATCTCATCCACCCCCGAAGCCCTTCCACCGAGGAGCTTGTCAACCACCTTGGTGATTTCAGCCCGGGTGATGGGCGAGTCCGCCTCTGGGCACTCAGCCTCTGCTTCCTCAATGGAAGACGTGACGGCGGGATTGAGGAGATCCTCGAAATATTCTTTCCTCCGCCTGACGATATCCCCAGTTGAGGTCAATAGTTCAATAGTTCCCCACCAACACTGTAAACACTGTTTACACTGTTACAGGTGAAGCACTGCTTCCCCCTCCTGAGGTGCCGGACGGTTTGACAGAATTTCCTTGGGGCTGACCGATAGTCCTCCTCCATGGCCTCCCCAAACTTCTCCCAGACCCGAGTTTTTGCCTCCACAACGGCCCGGGCCGTGGCACGCTTGGCCTGCCGGTACGCGTCCACTGCCTCAGGAGTCCTATGAGTTAACAATGTCCGATAGGACTCCTTCTTCAGCTTGACGGCATACCTTACTTCCGGTGTCCACCACCGCGTTCAGGGGCCGCGGCACGCTTGGCCTGCCGGTACGCGTCCACTGCCTCAGGAGTCCTATGAGTTAACAACGTCCGATAGGACTCCTTCTTCAGCTTGACGGCATACCTTACTTCCGGTGTCCACCACCGGGTTCAGGGGTTGCCACCACGACAGGCACCAGAGACCCTGCAACTACAGCTCCGAGCAGCAGCTTCGACAATGGAGGCGGGGAACATGGTCCATTCAGACTCAATATCTCCGGCCTCCCCCGGGATCTTAGAGAAGATCTGCCGGAGGTGGAAGTTGAAGACCGCGCTGACAGAGGGCTCCGCCAGACGTTCCCAACAGGGCAGAGGCTCGGCCACCAGGCGCTCCCATACGAGTTTGACATCCTTATGAATGAAATCGCAAACCATGACTTTAGTGGCCTTCGTGTTTATTTCCTTAGAACAACGTGTGGCATTTGATGTCTTTGTTACTCTTCTTTTGTGCATCAGTGCAGGACCGGTTCACACTAAAATCCAACACTGGCCACTTTTGTAAAATAATGTGAACTGCCAAGCATTAAGATTGTATCTGAGCAATGAATCTAAATTGTGCTTGCAGTGGTAAGCTGTTAACCAAGAGTGCTTTTCACTGAGGACCTTAGATTACCGTTAGAAGTTCTCCTCCGTGGAAGAAGTTCGACACCATTGCTATGGATTATATAATGTAATTATCCAAATTTAGCCACTTTGGAGGAGCTGCTTTTAGCCACAGGCTATTCAGTACAGCTCCAGGTATTAAACCAGCTGACATGTGTTTCCTGTTCTTTTTAGCTCTGCAGCGGCTGGAGGAGGAGGAGCTGCCAGGTCAACTCTTCTTACTGGAAGACCTGAACAAGGAGCAGCAGAGGGAGCTGACCCTGAACCCTCCTTCTTCCTCTCAGCTACGTATCGGTGTGGCACGGGACTGGCCTGATGCCAGGGCAGTCTGGTCAGTCTGGTTTCTTGTATCGTTAGAGTGGCTCAGAACTGTAACTAAACAGGAAGTCAACAAAAAAATATTTATTTTAACCAAAAACAAACCCAAAATATGCGTCAAACAACAGAACAAAACAGAAAACCAGACCTCTGGTGTTTGGCTGGAGGAGTGCAGCTTCTCTCACAGAGCCTTTGAGAATGTCAAGGCTGTTCTGTGTTCTCCTCTGGTCCTTATGAAACCTTGTATAACCTGCACATTTGAGCTGCATCACTTGTTAATCATTGACCTTAACAATGATTAACAGAAGTAGTTGACTGTCCGAATAAGTAAGTATCGTTAAACAGCTGCTGAAATAATGTGGGTACCTGTGGGGTGTGACGACCCTCCATCAGGACATAGGTATACTTGTCTTTTCTTTAGTAGAGACTGGATGAGTGTCATCAGCTGAATGAGCAATCCCTGGGTCTAACGGCTCTGCTTACAGAACCTCCCTCATTCACTTCACCCTGTCTATCTGACAGGAGCTGCCCTCCTCCAGCAGCCTGGTTCTCTGTTTTGTTCTGTTGTTTGAAGCACAGTTTGGATTTGTTTTTGGTTAAAATAAGTGTTTTTTAAAGCCACCACAACATTGTTGTTTCCTTGTTTAGTTACAGTTTTGAGCTAGCCTGTAACAGTATGGATAGAAAAAAGCTGAGACTCAGATGGTAGAGCAGGTCAGTCGTCAAATTTAACTTTCGAGCCCCAGCTCCATCCGTTCACATGTCAAATTGCGTATATGTGGGAAACAAAAATATAGGACAATGGACAAAAGCATCTCAGCACCACCACACATTCAGATTAATAATTGAAATCTGGCCAAAGATTCAGGTATCTGTGATGTTTTAGGAAGAAAATTAAAGTCAGACATTTCAGCACCTGTTTGAGAAGATTATCTTGTCAAACATTCCTTTTCCCCATAATTCTTCATGCAGGCTAAATAAAGATGGCAGTCTAGTGGTCTGGGTCAACATGGAGGACCACCTCAAGCTGGTGTCCACACGAGATGATGCCAATGTGGCTGAAGCTTTTAAATGCATCTGCATCAATCTACAGAAGGTCAGTGACTGGTCAGCAACTATATGCTATAACTTTAAAGGATTGTTATCATTTATAGGTGAACAAAAGATGTTTAGGCTATATAATAAGCCAAACATAAGAAATTTCAATATAGTTTAATTAAATTAAGTCTATGAGAAATAATTTACTCAACCAGTCTGCACACAGTCCAGTTCAGACAGTCTTAAACTGGTCATACTAGAATGAATCAGGACAAACAAATAAAGTATTTACATGACTATTGAGATTAGCAAAATGTAAAACATGCTATCATTAAATTTATCGTCACAGCAGATGTAACAGCATTCTAGAATATAAATGTCAAGTCACATCAACCAAACCTCGTTTTGTAATGGTGGGCCAATGTTACTTCCATTGTTTCCTGCATAGCCAGACCAGTAGACTGATATACCATCTCATATTACATATATCAGAAAACTGAAGCGTAACAAGATGTTTGCTTAAGAATTATTTGCCAGTGTACCATCCTGGAGGACTAGTGCTGAGCAATATAGTTTTTTAGTGATTAAAAATGGAACTTGTTAATAACTGTCACATGTGTGAACACCTATCAGGAACTCTAAGTCCTACAAAGTCAATCCAAGCATTTTGAGGCCCTTCAAAAAAGTCCATGAAAAGTTTGAGCAGAAAAACAGGTATGATTTTCAAGACCTGTCTTGGAGCAAGTCAAAGGCTCAAGTGCAGAACGACAGAAGCACAGAATGGACAGGATGTTACAACATATAGACTTATTTACAATATTGATACAAAATTACACAGGAAATGAATACTGTGTAATATACAAACGGCAGAACTGACTAAATGCTTCCAAGGGAACCAACTGTGGGTTGGAGGTAGAATTCTGATTGGTGCTAGAAACTAGCATTATGAAGCAAGATACATTTTTAGACGGCAAAGGAAACTAACCTGGACTTGATATCACCAAGCTAGGAAAGTGAAGGCTGGACTGACATTAACAAAGGCACATATGACACCACTAAAACTATTGGCAAACTGGTGGACTACAGAGAGCAGATAAAGCACACACTCAGTATACACTAACACAACCCTAAAGTGGAACCCACAAAAGAGGGGGGTAACTTAACTGGCAGCCTTGGGATGAGAGGGTAAGGGTAAGGGTAAGGCAAGCAGAGGAGGTGCATAGCGTGGCACGAATGGCCTCCATGCTGGTGCAAGGCCGTGAGGGTTTCTGTGGTAGAATCCAGACAGAACCAGGTTGGATTGATGAGGGAGAGCTGAAGCTCAGTGGCAGACAGGCAGGATCCAGGCAGGGGTGGTCACAGACTGGAGACAGACAGAAACATGAGTTAGCACAAAACAAGGAAACAAAAACACTAGTAGCAAATCAATGACCTGGGGTGACTAACTTATTCAACAGTCCAGCATCATGCAATGCCCTGAGTCAAGCTTATACAAGCTGTGTCCCAATTCAGGGGCTGCATCCTTCAAAGGACCCAGCCTACCCGTCCTTCGAAGGCTGGGTCCTTCGAAGGACGGGTAGGCTGCATGAGAAGGCTGCATGACCGTTTGTTAAACGAGACGGTCTAGCCTACATAAACTTCCTGCTTGCGTCATGACATCTCATAGCGCCGCTCTTTGTTGCCTAGCAACCCTGACAAACAAATTTTCATCCCGACGATCAGGATAAGACGATGTTGTAATTTAACCTAATTTTTGACTAGATTTGATCCCGAAATTGTAATTTTTGTTTTTAATATGTTTTATATCCTGGAAGACTTGAGAGTCTTGTACTGTACGATGGTACGGGACTAAACTGTCTGAGAAACAAGAAGCGTCCACAGCTTGTTGACATCCATCTGTTGACATCCACGTCGATATGAACTTTAAATATTATAAATCTCCACAATCTCTGGGCTGAGTGTTTCTGATGAGGATCACTAAATACCTGCTGTCTGAACAGAAACCAAATATAATTTATGTTAAACATTTTATCAGTTAACTTGGTGGAGCTAAACTAAGAACAATGAAGATAGTCATGTTTTCACTGGTCTACAGAGAACAAATACCAATAGAAGCTCTAGTAGGATTTAGTAACCTAGTAACCATTTTACTACTTCTTCATATAGTAATTTAAATAAGGAATCAATATGTGAATATTTATGAATGAATAAGTCGTTTTCGTGGTGGCCACAGTCAGAAAAAATCGCCACAGTCTCGGTAAAATAAAGCTTAAACACTGAAGCTGAACAACTGGAAAGTAAACGTTTTAACTGCAGCGGCTCACATCAATAATGTAACTTAATTGTTTTTTAAAACAAATTTTAATGTGTTCAACACTTGTACTATTAGAGTGAACTGTAACATAATATTAATATTTAAAACTAGAATCCTCCATCCATCTTCTCTGTCAGCCGTCAGCAGTTAAAACTCCAGCTGTTGATCGAACTGTCAGTGGCCCGCAATGAATCTACGAAGGATACAGCGATGCATCCTTCAAATTTGTGGAAAAGAAGGACGCATTCGTCGGCTGAAGGAGTCTTCGAATTTTTATGAAATGGGACAGCCTTCGTCGCACCGCTGTGACGTATGCGGCCGAATAATGCAGCCTAGAAGGATGCAGCCCCTGAATTGAGACACAGCTACAGAGAGTTTGATGAGTAGCAGGACGAGCACTCCCCACCACAGGTGTGTTTAATCAGGTTATTATCCAATGGCCTGCCGCATTCCACCAGCAACACCTCACTCAAGCCCACCTAAGGGAGAAGAGAAAGGAGGGAGAGAAAACAGGGAATGGCTGCCACTCCATGGAGCTGGAGGTGGCGGGCGTGACAGGAGCTTAGTGTCTGACTGTCCTTGTGTCTGTGTGATCAGCTGGAGGAGTACTACAGGCAGCTCAGACACCCGTTCATCTGGAAACAGCAGCTGGGATGGGTGACAAGCTCCCCAGCTGATGTTGGAACAGGTCTGAAGATTAGTGTGTATCTTAAACTGCAACATCTCCCCAGACACAAGCGCCTCCAGGACATCCTGAAGAGACTGAGGATCCGCATGGACAAAACTGGTACCTAGTACTTTCCTTTTCACTCTGATTTCTATTTTAGCCTGTCAGCTTTCTCTTGAATATAAATGTTATAGTTTGGGTTCTTTGGGGCTGGGGGGTTGTTGTTGCAGTTCTCTCTATAATGTTGTAAGGCCTTGATTATATGTTAGGATTTGATGTAATATAAATACACTGAGTTAAACTGAACTCAGTATCTGTTCATTTCAGTGCCTCAGATACACCGGCAGAATCTGTAGGAATTTTGGACATTGACATGTTTAAGTTTGTTCTCTTAAAGATACTGAAGCTGTTATCTGTAGCTGATATCAAACCTGGGACCTTTAACTTACTGTTTAACCTCTCCATGGTACTTCTGTAACATGAAACAAATCCTAAAGACCCCCTCCAGTGAAAACCAAGTATGTTTTATTTTTTTGTTATCTTGTTAACACATCAATATGATGTTTTTTTGTTTCTTTGTTTTGTTTTTACACTAGGAGACATATCACAAATGAAATAAGCTCCTTAAAACTACAGTTTACAGATGAGTCAAGAATACATATTCAGACTTCCAGGGTTTCATATGTAGCAAACCTTAAGAACCAATCCTGTCAGAGTCATGGGTGAGCTGGTGAGCTTGAGTTGCACTGCGAAACAGTGGGGTAACCAGACAGCAGGCAGGGACTTGATAGAAGCAAGGGTGTAGAGCTGCACTGATCCATTTTAGATCAAGAAGGGAATGTTTTCAATATGTAAAACTTCTAAATATTTAACTTTGATACACAGAGATGAGTTTTAGGGGTTAAAAAAGGGAGTTTAAATGTCTGAACTTTCCCTCTCCAGCTATTTTGTCTAAAAGTCAACACAAGTTACCAGCTTGCCTTTTCATTTCCCAGAGTCCCTGGTGCTGCATCGTGTGAGCAACGTGGCGACCTTTGGCCAGAGTGAGGTGGTACTGACCCAGCTGGTGGTGGATGGGGTCAAACTGCTTATCGCTATGGAGATGAGGCTGGAGGTCAACAGAGACATTGATGAGCTTGTACCTACACAGAAGTAGATGTGGATGATGATGGTTGGAGCGAGGAGAAGAACAGATGGAATGACCAATGAAATGAAAGCTTGTAACTTAGTCCATTATACAATAGATTATGAGACCATGTGTAAACTAGAAAAGCCCTTGGAGAGCGCACACCTCCTCCAATCTCCGCCAAAGAATCCTTCAAAAGATTTCTGGATCCAGATGGTTATCCAGAACATCACCAAAATTTAATCATCTGTTCCTTGTCTCATTGTCAACATTTTCTGAAAATTTCATTAAAATCTGTTGCTAACTTTTCAAGTTATCTTGCTAACAGACAAATGGACGGACTGACAGATGGACAGACAGACAAATAAATGCTGGCAAAACATAAAATCCTGCCTCCTGTCGGAGGTGGAGGTAATCACTTCACCAAAAGAATTCTTGTCTTTATTGTCTTGAGTCGAAGCAAACAAAAGTCAACGTCCACTGAAAAAGAAGGTCGGAAAATATTTGAATAATCTTGACCTAAATTTGCAGTTTGTCATGTAGCAGAGCTGTTCCCACTGCAAACCTTCTCATTTCACTTTTAAACTGTGACACTCTGCAGAGCAGCAGAAACTTTTCTTGAACCCCTCCTCGGTTTTTCCACCGTAGTTGCTGCCTCCTCCGTCTCTCTCGTGACAATTGCTTCTCTTCAGCTCTGGCAAACAATCATTGTTGGTTAAAACGCATCACTACTGGTGACCCAGTGTGGGATTGTCACCACACACACCTGATGTAAAACTCTGCTACACTGTGACATACATGAGATCTACCTGGTGCTGAGAGGCCTAATCAACAGTGTGTGAGGGCTTGGATGTAAGAGGTGGTCATTTATATGTAAAAGTACTACACTCCACCTTTAAGTCAAAGTAGTCATACCACACTGAAAATAACAAAGTAAAAGCACATACTGGTGGAGTGGCTCCTGTCAGGGTTACATTGTCATGATTCTGCATAATTATTATTGTTGATTTAACATGTAAACAGTCATTAGACGTTGCTTGATCCTTTTGGGAAATCTCAAATAACAATGAGTCATATTGTATGAAATGAGCAAATGTGTTCCATGTAAAAGTTCAATTTAAAATGTCTCCATTGTGTTCATATAAATGTAATGAAGTGAAAAGTGCAATGTTGTCTTCTACATTGTAGTGGAGAAGGATAAAGTAGCATTAAATGGAAATAGTCAAAGAATATACTTGAAAGTTGTACATTACCTGAGTAAATGGCTGCTTTTGGCTACTGAGGATGAAACAATTCTACAGCACTACACAGTATGTACTAGAGGAGTTGAACCTTATAGGCTGACTGAAATCTATCCATCATGTTCTCTAAAGATTAGAGAAGTAAACTGCTGCTTTAGGTTCCTTGAAGTCACCCACCACTCTAGGATATGTTTTTCTACTTTGTTTGGATGTCTAACCTTCACTAAGACAGATTACATTAACACAAGATAAGCTTTAATAACTGAATCTAGTTTAAAAGTAACTCAAGTCCACAAGATCAATCAACAAAACACAGAGAGCAGGAAAAGGGTAACTGAAAATCCAAAAGACAACAAATGCATGTGTGGGACTGATCTGGAGGACAGCCCAATGGCAGGGTAAACTGGTAGGAGCACTCTAGAGATTGACCCAAAGGCTCATCAGGTAGGCTAGGAGGCTTAGCCTACCTGATGAGAGATGTGATCTTTCTGGAGGGTGAGCAGGAAGCCAACAGTGAACGTGTGTCCTTAGAGATGGTGAACAGGACATTGGAGATTAGTTCAGGCTGCAGGACAAGTAGAAAGCTGGGAGCCAAAGAAGTTGGGTGGTTGACTGGTCGCAGCAGGCAGAACAGACAGATGGTCATCGGGCCGGGGGTGAACATTGAGGGTTGACTCATCAGTTTAGATGCTGGCTGACTTTGGGACAGATGTGAGGCAGTAAAACTGTACGCTGATTGAGAAACAGATGTAGTGTCAGTGAACTTGGTGACTGGAGAGGTATCAGCTGATTTTAGAGCAGTCTCTGCAGAACAGGAGTAACGTCAGCTGACTCTTGAACTGTGTTTGTGTTGGTGACTCTGACAGGGAAGATGTCAGGCAACTCTGTAACACATGAGACGTCATGCAGCTCAGACTGTGGAGCAATGTTTGTGTCCACTGACTATGACAGGGTTCTAGGCTTGGCATCGATGACCGTATTAATGATAGGAAACAATAAACAATAAACAACATAGTAAACAATAAATGACATGGCAAACAACAAACTAAACATAAACAATATATGAAATAGTAAACAAAGAGCAAAATAGAGTAAAATATCTGCCTTTGGAGACTCCTTTGGACCTTCTTCTGCAGAGCTTGTCTCATTGTCCAGTATGGCAGAGCTCTCTGAGGCCTCATCAGCAGCTAAAACTCTGTCATTTCTGCCAGCGTCATCTGGAGAGGAGGTGGCAGCATCGGCTGAAACAGCAGCTTCATCTGAGGTTTCATCTTTACAGCAAACTGCAGGTACATCTTCAACACCTGAGCAGCTGGCAGCTGAGTGTGTGTTAGTTGAGGCGTCGCCTTCCTCTGGTGATGTTTCCACTGGAGAGACGCTCACAGAGGGAAGTGAGACCATGTCAGTGGATGAAGAAGGACAACAAGTAGATGAGTAAAAGATTCAGCAAATCCATCAACTAGTTAAACATTCCATCAAATAAACCATCCAGCATCCATCCAGACATCACTTACTGAGAGCTGCTGTCACTGTTGTTCTCTTTGCTGTGGTTCAGAAACAAGTCCTTCAGAGCATCGCTTGGTGAGATTCCCTTCTGAGGATTCAGATGCAGCATCTTCTTCAGGAGGCTCACAAACGTCACTTTGTGGTCATCACTGTCCACATCTGGATACAGCTGCATCTGGAATAAGATGTAATGGTTGTTCAAAACAGCACAGATGTTTGAAAGCAGCGTTTCCATGTTCAGACCTTCAAGGAGCCCCTACCTTCACCAGCTCAGACAGACTGTTGAACCTGGTTGAGGAGCGTCCCAGAATTTGAGGCGGGAAGCCAGTCATGGCTTTGTACTCTTCAGCTGTCTGGAAAACAACAGAATGTATTTGATATGTTAAAAACATAAAGGAATTGCAGGAATTTTGGCCAAATGTAACAGAAATATGTGCAGGACAGGCTTTCATACCTTGAGTGTCCATGTGTGCTCTGTGGAGTTAAAGTAGAGCAGGGTGTTGGTGCCTTCACTCAGTAGCTCATCCTCCAGCTGACCCAGAGTTTCCACCAGAGTTTTTTATCTAAACAAACAATATCAGCTACATCAGCATAAAAGATACTCCAGCATCTATTTGACTTTCAACCTAAAGCTGTGCTATTAAATCCTAGAACACTGGAGGACAAACCAGGTGATACTGACACCTCTGAGGGAACAGCGGGCTGCCGAGGTACATGGTGGTCAGAACAGCAGCCACAGACCACATGTCTGCTGCCTGGGAGATGGGAAGGTCCAGAATAACATCAGGGGACCTGAGGAAGGAAGACAACAGTCAGTGATTCCAGTGACACAGATTTACATGTTGATGATTGTTGGTGACATCAGATCTGATCAAAGAAGAGCAGCAGTAACTGATGTTGGAGGACAAATCTTCAGACCCACCTGTATCCAACAGGCTGCATGAAGGAGCGGGACTTGACTTCAGCAGCTGGGATGGCTGAGCCAAAGTCAATGAGTTTCACTCTGAAGGGCTGCTGGTCTTCCTGTTTCACCAACATCACATTATGTGCTTTAATATTTGTGTGAATGATGCCAGCAGTCTTCAGAGAGTGGAGTGCAGAGAGCAGCTGCAGGGACAGAAGAAGAAACAAAGACTGAATTTTGAAGTTCAGATGTTGGTGATATGTTAATCTGGTATGTTCTGTCAATCAGTAGACATTGTCTGGTGATACAATCATCAAATCCACGTACCTGCTGTGTAATGGGTCTGATTACATGAAGTGAGAGAGGTTCTCCACGTCTCTCCCTCAACAGCTCATCAAGGTTCTTGTCCAGCATTTCAATAACTCGACAAGTGTGTCCTTTGTGATCAAAGTTCTCGTAGAACGGAACAATGTGGACGAGATCAAGGCCTGGGATCTTCTTCAGAATGTCCAGCTGGAGAGAAAACAGAAAACATTAGACAGATGATGCAGCTCAGTGACAGTTCATGTTAACAATGGGATGAAATGTGTGAGACAAAGACTCAGGATCTACGTCCCTGCTGGGCTGCTGGGAGTCTCTGCTCATCTTCTTGAACATCTTGATGGACACAGTGTCTTTGGTATCCGTCACTCTGCACTGAGCCTCGTCACTAAAGCAGCCCTGATACCTGAAGCTCCCAAACTGCTAATCAGTGATCCTAGCAGACATCAGGTCCCAGGGTTTGAAGTGTGACTTGTCAGGTCCTGATACACAAACATGGAGAGACACGTGTGTAGAATCACTACATTCAGTCAACACATCAGGGACAAACACACAACTAATACTGATGATTTCTAAACCATTTACATGAGGAGCATCCATCAGATTATCACAGATATAACAGTGATGAGTGAAAACAACAATAGATTCAATGTACATCACTGATTTATGATCAGTTTGAATCAAACATAGTCTCAGGTCTGTCATTTAAAAGTGAATGTAGCCTGACTGAGTTGAAGCTCAGCTGGAGTCTTTGTGTTTGTTTTCTACTTTGATTTTGTGTTCAGCCTGATCTTCAGCTTCACTGCTATTTATTTTTATCAATCATTTTGTACTTTGTGCACATTTTTGTAGAAATAGAGGATAAGAAGGTTAAATGTGGATCAGAGAGCACAGGCTGCTCCTTTATAGGTTGCAGTTAACTGTACAAAAGCCTGTTGCACACAAACAAACTCATCCTCAGCTTCAGCAAAAATCATTTCATATGGATTTCATCCTAAAACAGTCACTGAACAGACTGAAGATCACTGATGAGCAAATATTTAACATATTTCAATATTTACAGATGAATTAAAGCATCTTCACAATGTATGATCATGTGTGAGATCATGTTGGTGTTTTAGTGTTTGTCACCTGTTTGACTTGAGAGTCCTGACAAGTGCAGAGTTTGGTTGTTGAGGATTGAAACAGACATGTTTACATGTCAAGGTTGTTCAAATCAAAGCAATTGAAGAGCAGATGAAGTGTGCTTTTCTTGTCTGTGGTGTGAACAGATGAAAGTGAAATGACTTCTGACTGAGGTCTCTGCTTATACACTTGTTGTAGCATCATTCCATTGAGTGACATCACAAAGAAGGATTGTGGAATCTGGACCAGTAATGTGGAATCATAGGAATGACACAATTAAAAGTAAACAAATTCCATTTTGAAGAAAAAGCAAAGACAAAATGGACAAAGAATATTCCTACATTTGATTATTTCTTATCATCGATCCTTTTATTGATTCTCTTTATATTCCACATTTATTTCCTTTTAATTAAGGCTCTCCTCTTGTTGCATACAGTAACAGTGTTCTACAGCAAATAGCACAATTTAATCTGAGAGCAATGAGAGAAATGAATTTAGACTTTGACAGATACTGTAGACAGACAGACAAACACATCCATTTTGGTTTTAGGATGATAATAAACACAGATGAACACTTTAATAAAGGACTAAAGTCTGTGTCATTCACAGTTGGCTGGAACAAAAGTCACTCCCTTCTTTAATCTCTTGTAGAAATAAATGGCTCATTCCATTTGTTGTTGACGACATGCAGGTTTATCATTTTGTCATCATTTGTCAAGTGGTGCTTTTTTCTAATTTGGGATTCATCATTTAATAATCAGTGGAGAATTTCAGTGGTACATTCCATTGCTCCTTCAGAAAACTACCATGAGACATGTGAAAGAGTCTCTGAGGTCCCACTGATCAGAGCACTGAGGGAACATATTCTGGCTGCACCACATGTTGTTTGAGCATCGACATCATGATGTGTTTATGTGCAATAGTCACATCTCAGAAAGCGCTATGTACTGTGAGGCTAATGAACTTAACTACATCATGCTGTAGTGTTTTGGAGCTTCCAAAAATAAAACTTGCACAGTACTGATTTTCCATGACAACACTACCAAATCTGAGTCTTTCTGGTAGAACACAGTGGACACAGATTTCTTGGTTCTTAGATACACAAAGTTCATTTCAGTTTTTGTTTTATGTTTATTCACAAGGCAGAGGTTGTTGACATGCAGGATCCACATGTGTGCATCAAAATGAGCAGAAAAACAGTAGAGACATCCTGAAAAGGAAGAATTGGTTGCAAAAAGAAACACAACCTAAATTAAACTGAATGGAAATATTTTGACTACATTGAAGATGATGTTGACCAAAAATTAGTTCTCTGTCAGAAGTGTCTACCCACCACATGAGGCAACACAACTAAGAACTGGAACATATGAACGTCGGTGACGTCAATAAGAAGCCCCAAAGGTTATGTCAAGTACAAGAATCCGAGGGGCTTGTGTGAAGACTATGAAAACTGTGACTGTCACAAGTTGTACATTACCTGAGTCAATGTCTTGGCTACTTCCTGTCACTGACAAAGGATGAAACAATACTACAGTAGTATCTGTCAGAGGAGCTGAACCTTACAGGCTGATTGAAATCCGTCCATCATGTTCTGTAGACAGTCTCTAAGTAGGGTCATTCCATCTCAGTTCCCTGAATGCCACACACCTAACCATCTTCAGTTTTTTAAAGTGGTGAATATTGATTGAGTTGACGAAGTGTAAAATCTGAGGTCATTGGTAATGTTAGTTTTTGATTTAAAAAGAAGTGAGGTGATTTTTTTTGGCCACATATGATCTTCAGCGATCCAACCAGTTATATCATTTGGTTAAAAAAAATCAATGTTTCTATCTACTCCGATATTCCACCAATCATAAAACCTAAATTTCTATTCCTCAGTGTCTGAATTTGTTTTGCTGTTATTGACACCAACAGGTGGAGTATGGTGACAGTCAGAGGCATACTTTATGAGAAAACAATACTGATGCTGTTACGGCCCTGGCCGTCTTGTTTGTGCTCTGTTCTGTTGTCTTGTGTTGTCTTGTGGTTTCATCCTGTGTTTTCTCGTCAGAGTGTGTATTTGTCTTTTCTAGACCAGCTACGCTGATCCTGCCTCCTCCGACCAGCGCAGGGTGTCCTGGTCTGATTGGTCCGTGCTGCCGCCTCCAGCTTTTTAAATCCCCCGTTTTCCCTCCAACGATGGGAGACTCGACTTGGCAGCAGTGGCTCGTGATCTTTGTTTGGTTTGGCTTGTGAAGAACTTTGTCCCCAGATCGGTTGTGTCTTTAGATTGTGTTGGTGTTGTAGTTTTGGGTGGAGGTTTTGTATACTTGGTGGATATCAGGATCTTTAGTTCGCTATTTGTAGATAGTATCACTGTACATATTTAGCACTGTTTTGTTTTGTTTTTGGCTTTGGTCGTTTTGTTACCTGTACATCAGGCCTCTTTTTGTTATAATAAGTCTGTGATTTTTGATTTGGAGACAAAGTTTGGTTTTTTGTACTCTCTTATGTTGCGTCCCTGACCCCCTAGACTGGGGCGTAACAATGCTCTGTTACAGCTAATGGAACATATTACAAAGTTCTATGTTTTTCTAATTGCATGTTTTTGTATTTCCCTAAGGACACTTTAAGAGTGACAGGAAGTTGTCAGGTTATCAGGAAGTAGGTTAAATTGAAAACTGCTGTTCTGGTTGCATCTGGGCTAATCCAGCGACATCTACATACATTTTATGGCTTTTGCAGGACAGTACAATTGAATTAAGTTTACTGCATTACTGGCCAATATTAGGACAATCATTGAGCAGGTATGATGGCGAGACCACTTCAACAGTGTCCCAACTGGAAGAGTTCTGTAATATGGTTACTGGGCTAACTCTGCTTGATGGTCGCCACATGTGCTCCTTTGTGTCTCTGAGGTAGGTGTTGTATTCAGGATTATTTCAAGGGTTTTGACTGTTTTAAAGAGTATTCATTCATATGTCCATTCTGATGAAGTGCATTTGTTTGACAGTCTCCCTTGTATTGGTGTCTGTTTGACTGAGGTTTTGTGATACCAAGTTTGTCTGCCTTGGTGTAATGTGGATGCTGCCAATCCAGTCCCTCTGTACAATGACATAGTTTCAAAACATATTTACAACATTTCAAATGACTTGGAAAAAAAATTCACCAAAGAACTGAAAGACAAATATTTGTCCTTACAAGTGGACTTAGCCACCAACAGCTTCCGTTAACTTTGTCACATCATATTCACTGTGAGAGAATTTGTTGTCCTATGTCTGATAAGCTCTTTAGACTTCTTGATCAATATCTGTCAGAAAATGGGCTGAAACTGGGGAAATGTGTGGTGCGCAAACTATAGCAGGGAAAAGGAAGAAACTGCAGGCACTAACCAAGAACATCTCAGCAAATGCACAGTGGATGGATGGTGTGATATGAGGAGCACAGGCATCAAAGTCAATTAGCCCTGAAGTAAACAAGGTTTTAGATGATGTTGCTAGTGTATTTAACTTCATCAGAACAAGACCAGTCTTGTGGAAGAAGCATGTGTATAAACTTTTCAGCAAGTTTAATAATGAACAGTTTCTGCCAAAGCTGGACTATCTCAGTGACATATTTAGAAAGCTGGATGAATTTAATCCTCCATTTCAGGGCTGGTACAAGCACCTTCCTCACCTGGCAGACAAGACTTTCCCTTGAAACCTTGAGATGAGGGGCAAGAGACTTGATCACAGAAATACTTAAATATAACATAACTAATATATTATTTTGACAGAGCTCAAATCAAATGTAATATAAAGCTTTTCTTGGTCTTGAGATGATTTATGATATATGCTATGTTTGAATTGAAAATAGTCACTGCATTGAAAACAGACATTCAGCAGTTTATTTGAAGGTCATCACATACATGATATTACATTACACTTTCAGTTTGTTTAGCCTACGAAGACATGACAAACGGAAAAACTTTAACCTCATATAAAACTACATTCTTAAAACCATCATGGCCATGTTTCCTCTAAATGTGTTGCCTTGCCAGGCATCTCTTTCTGCTTCTTCCAGTCATGCTTGGTTTCCCTACAGCACGGTAACATCACATAAATCAGTCTTTTCATCGTCTTCCTGTGGACAGTTGATCAGTGCTATCTCTTCTAAATCTGCCTTTTTATCTCCACCGCCGTCTCCCTCTGCAGCACTCTGACCTCCATCACTTTCACTGCTGGTGTCCTCTTTATCCTTGGTCTTGCTCTGGTTCTTCTCCTCTTCCTCTTGTCTGTTCAGCCCATTCTCCCTCAGATCCTCCCCCTCCATACTGGAGCATTCATCTGAAGTTTCGCTGTCTTCCTCTTTGTCTTCTTCCTTGTCTTCATTGCTCGTTTCACTACTCCCTCCTTCTCCGTCTCCACCTCTCTGCTGTCCTACCTCCTCTGTCTGTCCTCCATCGTCTGCTTCTATACCGTCCTCCTCTTCTGTTTTTCCTCCAGGCCACAGGCGAACACCCATCCGGTCCTCCAGGATAGCGATCCTGGTCCTCAGTCCATCTCTCACACCCCGTAGAAGCCTGGTGACCGAGTTTTCCTGACCTGGCTGCTGGTTCATCATGTTGTAGAGACTTCCCACAACCACTGTCAACACCAAAATGGCTAGCAGAATCAAAACTAACCAGACTTTACTGGGCTCGGCAGAGGAAATGGTTGTGTTTTGGGTTGTTGCTGAGGTAGATGGGTGAAGTTTACTAGTTTTCGGGATATGTGACGATGCGACTGATGGCAGAGCTGTGGCTGGTGTTGCAGAAGTGGTGTCATTCTGGTTGTTGTCCTCTTCCCCAGCTTGTGTGGGATTAAATGAAGGATCCTCTACAGAATCTAGAGCTTCAGCAGATGTTGTGATCTTGTTTAGGAGAGTAGAGGAGGGACTGGTACTGCTGTGTTGTGTTAGGTTACTAGAAGAAGATGCAGGCATCAGGAGAATCAGCATGAATAAAGACAGAACTGGGAAGGCTTTGGTCCTCATGGTGTCTGTATGAGTCAGTGGAAAGACAATAAACACAAACACCAGTTTAGAACAATGGCAGAAAGCTGTAATAAATAACATTCTATGGCAGAGATAAAATGTGACAAGCTGGAAGATGAAGCTCAGCTCTCACACATCCATTTAGAACAGCAACAAACTTACATTGTAGGTTTCTAGTTAAACTGTCCAGTTAAGAAAAGTTAAGTCACAGCTTCCAACCAATCAGAATCCAGAATTTTCTGTGGCCATAGTATAATATTCATATCAAATCAACCAAATCTGTAACAAGTTCCTACTGAACCCCCTCAAAATCAGATGCTAGTTTGTGTACAATATCTTCAGTATATTTAATTCAGTTTATTCACAAACTATGTCATCTCACAGCACTTAACATAGTAAGGTACAGAGCTTACAAATTATGAACAGAGAACCCAACAATCCAAAGTTGCGTTTGGATTCCCTATGATGACGGTGAATGAAGCCATGCTATGAAGAGTTTTATAGCTACAGGCCTGTTAGACACATAGGGGAGGGTCAAAATTTGGCACTTTTAATTCATGTTCCTTCTTCTATTATTTCTGAGCCTCGTAACTTGATAAATCCAGGAGAGACACATGAAACTTTCAGGTATAAAAAACACATTTGAACTCTTTCCCATCTACTCCAGGAGTCACAATCTTTTTGTTCAGCCCGATGTTGTCTGTAACCAACTTTGATCATTAATACTACAGGAAATACCAAAGTTTCAGCAGCAAAATGGCAGCAATTTAATGTTTCTCACACAGAGTCATAGAAACAAGCATTGGTATGATGGATGTTTTATCTGTTCTCTGATCATTTGCTGGAGAAATCTTTAAAAAGTGCATTTTGAATAAACTTTCAAGGCTCATATCAGCATGTGTGATAGGTGGTTGATCAGAACAAGTTATAGTAAATGAAAGGTCTTGTTTTTACCTACATGTAATACCAGGATCATCTTCTAGCCATGATTTTAATATAAGCATATTCTGACACTCGCAAAATGTAAAGCTTGTAATTCTAAATAAATTAGAGATTACACTCACCAGCCACTTTATTAGGTACACCTTTCTAGCATAAGGTTGGCCTTGCCTTCAGAACTGCCTCAATTCTTCGTGGCATACTTTCAACAAGGTTTTGGAAACATTCCTCAGAGGTTCTGGTCCATATTAACATGACAGCATCATGCAGCTGCTGCAGATTTGTTGGCTGCATATCCACCACATCCCAAAGGTGCTCTATTGGATTGAGATCTGGTGACTGTGGAGGCCATTGGAGTACAGTGAACTCATTATCATGGTCAAGAAACCAGTTTGAGATGATTTGAGCTTTGTGGGAAATCATCCTCCTGGAAGTAGCATCAGAAGATGGGTACATTGTGGTCATTAAGGAATGAACATGGTCAGCAGCAATACTCAGGTAGGCTGTGGTGTTTAAACCATGCTTAATTGGTACTAAGGGGCCCAACGTGTGCCAAGAAAATATTCCCCACAGCATTCCATCACCACCACCAGCCTGAATTGTTGATTCAAGGCAGGATGGTTCCATGCTTCATGAAAGCATTGTTCAGGCCAAATCCTGACCCTACCATCTTAATGTCACAGCTGAAATTGGGACTCATCAGACCAGGCGGTGTTTTTCCGTCTTTTATTGCCCAGTTCTGGTGAGCCTGTGTGAATTGTAGCCTCAGTTTCCTGTTCTTAGCTGACAGGAGTGGCCCCAGGTGTGCTCTTCTGCTGCTGTAGCCCATCTTCTTCAAGGCTGGACATCTTGTGCGTTGAGAGATGATAATCTGCATTCCTTGGCTGTAACCAATGGTTGGTTGAGTTGCCTTTCTATCATCTCCAGCCAGTCTGCCCATTCTCCTCTGACCTCTCACATCAACAAGGCAACAACTGCTGCTCACTGGATATTTTCTCTCTTTTGGACCATTCTCTGTAAACCCTAGAGATGGTTGTGCGTGAAAATACCAGTAGATCAGCAGTGAAATACTCAGACCAGCCCGTCTGACACCAACAACCACGCCACGTTCAAAGTCACTTAAATCCCCTTTCTTCTCCATTCTGATGCTCGGTTTGAACTTCAGCAAGTTGTCTTGACCACGTCCACATACCTAAATACATTGAGTTGTGTCCATGTGATTGGCTGATTAGCTATTTGTGTTAACAAGCAATTGAAAAGGTGTACCTAATAAAGTGGACGGTGAGTGTATATTCACTCACGGAAATAAAACCATGACAATTCCTGCATGATTATTTTCCTGCCCCATAGAAAAGACAAGTGTTGTTCACAATTGTTCAATGGAACAAACTGACAGAACAAGAACTGAAACCTACAGAGCCCCTCAAGGGTCATGGGCAGAAAAAATTAAAAAAAAATTAATAATAATGATAATTAAAAAATTAAAATGTAAGTTTCTCGTGCGCACGTGAAACTATCTTGTGAGCACAAGAAAGTTTAGCGTGTGCACGAGTTAGTTTCTCGTGCGCATGCTAAACCTGCACAAAGATGTGCCAGGAAAAGCCATTGTTGTTCGAAAAGAACATTAAAGGAAAACCAGTTTACCAGAGAACAGAGAGGCAAAGAACCTTTTAAAATAAAACACCCCAAGAAGTTATTTCTGCTCAAGGGACAGTAAAAGGCTCTGATGCCACAGAAGAAATATTTATATAACATAGATTTGTTCAATAAATGACTGAAATCTAATTTCCCCCTGTAGACAGAGGTTCGGATGATGGATATGTTGAAAGGCCAACATTTTAATGGAAGGTACTTTTCATTTGACACATTTTACTTGTGTAGTTTCCCTCTTTATGTGTATGTTTAATGTCTACACATAGAAAACTGCACAAAGCTCCCACACACTGGGTCAGGATGTGGTGGCTTCTCTACATCTTGCATCTGAGCCTCACACAGGAAATAACAGGAAATGAGCCTTTGCAAGGACATGTAACTCGGCTGCATTCAACAGCAAGCAGGTGATTCTCCAGCTGGTATCACTGCAGCGCTGTGCTGCCTGGATCAACGCAGCTTTCTTCTTACTGAGTCAACCACACAGCCAAAAGCCTCCACACTCTCACATATCTGACTGCCTGTCACCACTTTGTAGTCTGTGACAAACCTGAAGTCATCGTAGGCTCATTCTTAAGATATTTCTAAACAGTTTTAGTTACAAGAAATACATTTCAGTTCCAGTGGATCCAGAGGTTTGTGAAGCTACAAATATATATGTTCCAGTTTTAGGCAGTCGTGTCTGAAACGGTCCCAACACGTCTGTAACATTCTTCTGTTATGTTTATGATAAAAATATGGAGCCACAGTCTGAGTCCACACGGTGGGGTGTTTCAGGACTATAATAAAACATTTTAGACATAAGGGCACTTCATAAAAATGACTTTGAAACACTCAGGCTAGTTTGACAGATTGATCAGGAAGAATCCACTGAGAGTTATTTAGCTAAAACTGTCTGCTGGTATTATTACTGCTGATACTCATACTGCTGATACTCATACTGCTGCACACACACACACACACACACACACACACACACACACACACACACACACACACACACACACACACACATTAAAAGCGGCTCTTTGTCAAAGGAAACTAAAGGACAGAACACAAAGCTGACCGTTACAGTCAGGTGCTCAGCTGTTCCTTTCGAGGGTCAGAACAAATCTGTGTACAGAACTGAAACCTGAAACTCTTTACTGCATCATCTTTTTATGTAATGTGATGTGTTTCATTGAAAATAAAAAACTGATTTTGTCTATCTAGTAACCTAGAGGAAAGCTCTGAGGAAGAGACATTTTAACTTGTGAATGAGGAGAAGTCAGAGTGAGGGAGGGTCAAATAGTTCAGCAGACAGGATGTCTCATTAAAACGACTGATAAGAAGCAAACATGAAACATCCAAATGAACAGAGAACGGTCTCATCATCAGCAAAGACACAACCACCGTCATATTTCAGTTTGTCTTAACTTGTGACACTAAATCAATGTAAATGAAAACTAAAACTATGTACTTACTGGCTGAGCAGATCCTCAAGTCAAATCATGAAAACAAGTGAATGAAGGAAGAGCGAATGAAGGAGGTGAAGCTGTGGCTGTGTGGGGAGAAGTTTAGAAATGAAAAGCCAGGCATGTGAGAGAGACACAGTGTGGGTGGGGGAACAACAGACTGAAACAAGTGAGACTAGAGGGAAGGTTTCAGTGTCTTCACTGCTCCACACGTGTTCACAGAACTCTTTTACTGTCATCATCTGTCTGACCAGTGACTGAACAACATCCACATATACAGCTTATTTTTCTACAAAAACTATAAACTAGATTCTGAATTAAGACCAGACAATGAAAGTAAATAAAAATGACTTCCAGTGTTAAGCTTCAGCTAAATGACAGTTTTAACCACATTTTCAGAAAATCTGGAAATACAGAATAAAATAAAACTAAATTTAGACAATCTACATGTCTACCACCTTGATGGAAATACTGGAGTTAGTTTGTTAAGATAAACAGTTGGTGGCGCTATTTCTCCAGATGGTGCCATTAAATAATTGTAGAAGAACAGAAGCCTTCAGACCTTTCATTCAGTAACTTATAGAAGGTCTTTGACAGCAGGAGGAGCTCCAAGTCTGGAGGTTTATGCACATGGAGTCTGGAAGTTTCTTCTCTTCCTCCTGGCAGAACCTCTCAGGCTGCATCACACTGAAAGATGACTGTTGCTGTTGTTGTTTGTCCAGATATACAGTGTGAATTATAAGACATTTTTACACAGATGTGTGTGTCTCTCAGTTCATTTTATCACCAGTGGATTCTAATCAGGATAATCAGGTACAAGACACAACTCAGAGACTAATAGGAAGCATCTGATCACAACTTGAGGGCCACAGGAAAGGGTCTAAACCTGAACCAAGAGACTTCAGCTTTAGATTTGTAATCGACTAAGTTTAATAAGTTTAGACAAAACTTATTAAACTTATAGCTTCTTCTCATCCAGCTAGATGTTGGATCTAAATGTTGTTCCGAGTAAAACTTTCCTTTGTCCAGTCCTGTCTGTCCTTCCTGTTTTTTTTTTGTTTTGTTTTCTTTGTTTGTTTGTTTTTTTGGCCGGGGGGTGGGTGGGGGTCCATTTTATTGGTAGAGAGAGAGACAGAGTGAATGTCGGGGTAGAGGGGAGAGTGACACACAGCAAATGGTCTTGAGCCGGACACAAATTCATGAGCGCTGCTAAGGGACCGAGCCCATGTGGTATCGCCTTAGCTAAGTGACCTAAACAGCAGACCAGCCCCCTGCCTGAACCTTAAGGAGCATGCACGCTAGTATCCAGTTTTTTAGTTTATCTCGAAACAAATTTGGGTTTAACTTTAGATGCTTGACACTTATCCTGTTTGGTACGATTCAAACAAACTGCATGCATTTGCATGTAGAGCTCACTTTGGCAAGACTGTTTTGAAATGAAACCAATACATTGCTGTGATTAGACAGTAACTACTTCAGCATTTAATCATGCTACAAATGTATTTCTGCGCATTTGGTGCTGTTTATGATAGATGAGGTCCAGTTGCTTGACCTTTTGCTTTGGCAGCAGACATAGATTCATAACGTTAACATTAAAGCGTAACAAGTCAGTATGCAAAAATCCAGAAACTGAAACATCTTGAAACTCATCTGAGAGACCTAAACTTGACTAATGCGATTACTGATTGTACTGTCATCAGAATAACACAATCAACTTAGTGCTGAAGACATAATGCTAAACTACAACATAAGTTATTGTACCTTAGGTAAGATGCAAGCAATGTGTCCTTCTTGTTTTTCTGGTGCATGACTGATCCACTTCATCACAGCTTCATATGCTGAGCTCTCCTGCCTCACATTGAGGTCGTCTCTGTCAAGGATATCAGTGAGTTCCTGCACAGAAAACAGGAACTCTTCACAGGGAACAATGTCTTCAAAGTGATGATGTAGCGGTAGTCCTTGTGCTGCAGTTTGGGGGAGATACAGATTTTTGTGAAACGCCAGATATTGACAAAGTTCTCAGGGCAGAGCTGCTCCCCAGATGAAATCACTGCAGGCTTGCACAACGCCCATAACGTTGAGCTGATCGGCCACCAGCAGAAGCTCCTGGACGTTTTACTCCATCACATGGACAGAGTCAGTGTAGGCAAACTCAGTGATGAGCTGCATCATGTAAGGAGACAGGCTGGGTATGTTGAAGACCTTCTGATCTGGGCCTGACCAGCGTGAGAAGAGAGCTCTGAGGGTCCAGATCAAAAGATTTTATGGAATAGCTTCTTCTCATCCTCACGTTTATATCAGATGTGAAAACAGAGGAGTCCTTCCACCTCAACCGCTGACTATCTCATATTTGTCTGATTTTGTTTTTCTTGTGATACATATGTTAGTAAGGAAAGCATGTAACGTTTTTGGTTACATGTGTTTACAGTTGAAGTACTATGAGTAGGAAAACCATGATTTTCTTTTAGCTCAGTAACAATATTATACAACTCTTCCAGTTGGGACCTTTGAAGTGGTTTCATCTATCACACCTGCTCAATGCATGTTCAATATTGTTCATAAATGTAAAAAAAATATTTTAAATATTTTTTTTTCTGTCTTCTACATTTTAAAGCTCCTGTTGGTGCCAGTCAGGAAAAAATGCCACCTGTTGTGGTGAAAAAATAAAGGTTTTATCGTTGGTGGAATACCAGGGTAAACAGAAACATTGAAAGATTGTTACCAAATTTGCACCACCCTATAACTGATTGGTATTATTCCATCAAAGCAGGGCTGTACCACTGGAGACTAGATGTACATATCAATAAACCCACCAAATTGCAGGACTTTAGCTACATTATTTCTCAAGTGTTGGCACTCCAAACATTGTTCCACAGACTGCCACAAAGAAAACAATGCAAAAATAGACAGGACCCCAACTTCTTTAAAACTTTTAAACTCAAAAACTAAAGTTACCTGTGAGCCCAGATTTTACACACGGTCAACTCAAGCAATATCCACCAATTAAAAAAAATCAGTCAACCTGAAGATAGTTAGGTGTGAGGCATCCAGTGAATTGAGGTGGAATTACCCTAAAGTAAGAAAGTGTCAACATGGAGACACACTGAAGGATGACTAATGTACATGTAACTTTAAACCGCAGTGCAGAACATTGGCACAAATACTCAAATACCGATTATACCGATACCGATATTTCTATTATATACACATATAGGGTCTGGTACAGAGGATTTAGCGGTGTATAGATAATGGATGGATGGATAGGGTATAGTTGAGCCTCCCAAGTTCTCACCTAAATTATAAAATGAGTTGAATATCTCACATCTGAAATAGAAATAATGAACTGACTGCATGTATTACTGTATCTTAACCATGGTATCTTCATCATGAGAACTTGCATGCTCTTTACAAATAGCATAGACTATTTACATGCTTTGGAGAATAGTAGTTTTTGCAATCATTATACATGAGATGAACAAACTGTGCAGTTTTATATTGATGCAATACAAATGACATGAGAATCTGCAGCTTTACTGCCAATTAAACTTAGGAAGTACAATAATATTACTTTTATTCTTATGTTTTGTTAGTGTTTCCACTTTTCACTATTTATCACTTGTAATTATGCTTCCCATTTCTTCTCTTTCATGATTTGTGGCACCACTGTGTATCAGCAGCAGCATCAACAGTACAGTTTAAGTCATATGTATTTTAAAGAGCACATTTTATACACTTAATATTGTTGTTTTTGCACTTTGCACTCAGTAACTGCTCGTAATTAGTATGTATCTTGAACTGACTGAAGCCTCCAGAGTGAAAATGAAGTTCTATATGACTAATATTAAAAAAAAAAATGAACAAACTTGGTGAAACTGATGAATCAACTTGAAAACTGACTGAAGTCAGTACAGTGGTTATTTAGATGACATTTCCTCTAAACTGGAATCTTCAACTACTGAATGTGTGGAGACATGAAATCAGTTGTTGGTGAATGTCTTAAATATTCCTTAATATTGCTGAAATAGGTGATTTTTTCTTCTTTGTATGTCCATCATCTTTTTCTGCTTCACACAGCTCTGTGTGGGAAAACTGATGCTGCATGATTCAACATAACCCTTTAGTTTACGTGTTGCTTCTCCAGCTCCAGATCATTAACTACAATGAAATGTAGTTTTTCCTGCTTATTTAAGGGACAAAAATACACCAGTTTTCCCCCGATAATTGATAACCAACTCACCTAAAGTCAGGCGTGCAGTTACACAGGATGACCTTGTGGATTTTAAATTCTGCATCCTCCACTTTAATGACTGCATCACAAATTCTCCATTCAGATGCTGCTCGTTGTAAAAGTCGCTTGAAGGCTGGTCTTGTTCACTCATCTTGACTTTTTGTCTTCACAGTTTTTTTTAGTTGCTACTTTGCCTCTGGTTTGCTGAGTTAAGACACATCTCTGAGCAGCCTCATGTATATACAGTAAATATCACTGTGTGATTCTAGAATAGAACATTTAGACATCACAATGAGTTTACAACAATCACCACTTCAATCACGTTTATATTTAAAAAGTTTACTTCTGTGATATGTTCCTGTTAAAACTGTGTTTTTATGTCTTGTATATCTCTCCGGCAGTGTGTACTTTTTACTTTTTGAGTTTTTATTTCTCCACTACAGTAAGCAACTCAGTAATTTTACTACTAATCGATCAAACAAAAGAGCGGCTATAAGAAGAAAACTTAATGAATTACACTCAAGTGCCACTTTATCAGATACATCTATATAAGACTTCTGTGATGGTTAAAGTCTGCACTGTAAAAACGAAAACTTAAAATTGCTCACCTTACAATGACTTTGAAGTAAACTGAACAAAAAATATTAAGTTGTAGTGCAAACAATGGAATATTAATGATTTTAACTAACATTATCAAGTTTGTTGTGAAAGGTTGGCCTTATTACACATTATGTGGTGCCTAACTCAAAATGCCTTGTTGGACCAGAGCCAACACAATCTACATCTATATGTATTTAGGGATGGATGAAGGATGATTTTTCATGTCTGTAGTTATTTTACAGATTTGGTCTAAATTATTACAAATATACACCTTTCGGAGTTTGAGTTCTTTTCAATTTCTTTTTTTGGAGTTTTTTGTTTGTTTGTTTGTTTTTTACAGTGTAGTTTAACCCTAACATAATTTTAAATGAGCAAATGTTACTTTTACATGAATAAACTCTACTTTCCTCATTGTTGCAGCTGTAGGTTCTGTATGGAGCAAAAGTCGAAAGAGTCTGATTTGTTTAGTACACCTGTAAAATCTAATGCAATCAACTCATGAATCCCACTTTTACAAATATAATAATATTCAGTTTCAGTTGGTACTATAGAGACTTAATCATTCAACTATATGCTCATCCCTTTGAGCTCAAGATTGTTACTGTTTTTATTTTATTTTTACAGGAGAAACCATCCCAAAATCCAGTTAGTAACAGCTACACAACTGTGTGGACAAAGCTTAACATCCTTGGACTCTATGAATCAGAGACACTTGGGAGAATTTTGAAATACAATAAGTCTTAATATCCACATCAATAGGCCAGAGTGAGATTTAAAAAACAAAACAAAACAAGAATTTGTACCTCCACCTGATCACATTTGTAAATTGCAGTAATTAGTCTTATCTTATGAGTAACTGCACACTCATGCTACTGAACCTGTGCTAAAATCTCAGCTGCAACTCTACCAAAAATAAATGCTATATAACAGTAAAGGACAGCAGATCAGTGAATGTGCTGCACTGACAGACTTCATAAATGGTGCCAGTTGTGTTTTCTTCTGGTCCCTGTGCAGTTGCAGCTGTTCAAAAGGTTAATATTAAGACGAGTTTTGCTGTGGTGATAAACTGGATTGCCTTACATTTAGAAGCACTTCTATTGCTGAGTGGATTATTAGAATCATTTTTCACTTAATGACGTGCAGTACAGCTCTCCAACTAACTGCGACCTCAGTAATGAACAAAGCCAACACCATAACTTAAAAAGCAATTTAAGGAATATATTTCCTTGATTAAATACATTGTTGCAAGGTAAAAATAAGCAGTAAAAATCTAATTTACTGATTTAGATAAACCTTTTAAGTTGCAAATGTTCTTTTTATGTCTTGAGTTGACATAATAATATTGGTGACTGCATCTACTTAACATTGGGTTTTTATTTACACCCAAATGTTGACATTAGTTGACTTAAAACTCAGTTCAACTTGAGGTAACTCAGTTAAATTGGCTTGACTTTTAACATAACCAATTTAAGATATTTGGAGATTTTCAAATTGTTAAGACTAGTAATTAAAAATACCTAATTCCTCTAACTCAAAATAGTTTGTTGGTTGAACATAATTTCATTAGAAGTTGTCTTAACTGAAAAAGACAGATGCAAACTGTGAATTTTTTGATGTCGAGCCTAAACATTGTTTTTTAGAGTGCATGTAGGGAGGCGTTCATGTTGCACACTTGTTCAGATGTACATTAATCTCCCAAAAATCTGTGCCCGCACCCTGTTATTACAATGCTGCCTTCCTCAAAGGCAAACACAGCGTAGGCTGAGATCTAATTGGCTAGTTAGTCTTTGGTTGACTGAAAATAAATATGAGCTCTCAGTTCATGACATTATTGCGCTGATATAGAGGAAATGTTTTGTATCTGTGAACAGTAGCAGAGGGCAACATGTTTGATGAATGTCTACCAAACACAGCAGCTTCTGTTCAGAGGTATCTGACACAAAGTGAAACAAAGAGGCTGCAAACACATTCCATCAGGCTGCTTGAACTTATTTACTGGGGTCATTGTGCTTGTTTTCACATCACTGGTCTGCTAATCTGTCTTGAAGGAAGAAGAAGAAGAAAAAAAAAAACACCAACAACTTAGAATGAGATGTCAAAATATTCAGTTACACGGCATGTGTTGAATATTCAGAAGTTTTACAAGAAGTTTGGCTATAAAGAACTGTGTGTGGCTTTCAATTTCCAAATTTGCTCTTTCAAAATTCTAACTAGAGTAACCAAAGGATCTGCTGCCAGCATCCTGGTTCCAGACCCCATAGGGCACCCTGAGAGGTCCTCTTGTCCATGTCCAATGGTTCAGAGCATTTTGGACCACATAAGGGAGACCAACACAATATTGGGCAGGTGGTCATAATGTTATGCCTGATTAGTGTATATTAGTTGTGATAAGAAAAAAATACAGCACCTTATTACAGTGATGACAGTTAAAGTACTGTAATTATTACTGTAACATCAATTACAGTGTTTAATATTTATGGTGAATAAATGTACAGTAGGGATACTGTAGAACGTACTACAGCAGCTTACTGGCCAATAGCTGTCAGCTAGTTACTGAACATTTTACGCTATTCTTTTTACAGTGTGTGGTTTTAATGACGACACCAATAATGTTTATAAGTTAGTTGTACTATTTGGGTTCACAGTGTAGTTATCAAGCTAATTTTCTTTGAGTTTACCTCAAATTGAATTTAGTTTTCAATCAATTAACTCAGAAATGTGAATTTAAATTACACACAGTATTCAACTGGTGGAATGAGCGACATTATTAGATCAATGCCACCCATTAAAATATCATCTAAATGTTGGAAGATCTTTTATTTTAGACAAAAACTGATAGGAAAATAAACATCCCTCAGAAATATATTCAGTTATGAGCAACTTTGTGGGAACTATGGAAAAAATTAATGAATAACCCTGCAGATTGTTTGCAGCCACTTTTATAAAATTCCCACCCTGCTCAGAACCGTCAAGGAACAAATGTGAATTTACAGCACTGAAAAAACTGTCAGTACTAAAGTAAGCAGCGTTTGTGTATTCAGTGAATATTCTATCCTGTGTATTTATCCCAAGTTAACAAACAGCCAGTCATATATTCACATGCTGTCCAGTCTGAAGATTGAGTTGCAGGGGTTTTTAAGAAACCAGTGGTTTGAAAACACATTTTTTAGACTAACATTGTTTTGTAACCATAAAATGTGGTTGGTTAAACCTCAGATTAAAGGAAGGGTCCATAATGTCAAACTTGTAAACAAACACATACAGTTCTCTTGTTTTGGGTTTTATTTAAGACTCTCTCTTATATCAGTTTGATCAGATCAAGCATTTGATGACAGCATGGAGGAAAAAAACTTCCTGTTGCCAGGAAGTTGAAAAAAAAACTCCATTTGGGATGAGGGTGAAGAGGAGGGAGACAACATGAACTCCTTGCAGGTCGGTGAGACTAGTGACAGCAGATCTAAACATGTAGCTCCAGATCCAGAGATACCTGCAAAGAGGACAAGACACAAAGTTATTGACATACAATGGTGGCATCTAACTGTATGGAGACAGAAGAGGAGAGGAGAGGTGCTCAGTGCATCATACGAAGTCCCCCAGCAGCCTGGGTTGGTGTATTTATAATTGGAGAAAGACCAAGTGGGTCTAACAATGTAGTAAATGTAGTGTTGAGGCTGTCATTCACAGCATCTACCTCTGTATTAAAGACACCCACTGAAATGACTTTATCTGTACTGAGACCAAATCAGAGAAGAACTCTGACAATTCACATAGAAACTCAAAGCCAGAGGCAGCTGGGCCATAGACAACAACTAACAGAACACACAGAGATTATAAAGGCAAACTGGACAAATACTCATAGAACTGGTGCATTCCAGTGTTAAATGTCACCTTTTCATGTAGAGCATGAACAAAGATATCAGGACATCAGAAAGTTTGTCTGAAACTAAATCTGTGCTGGATGATACACATGGTCTGGAGCTTTCACACTACAACATGATAGGATGTCTTCTTAAAGACTTGACCTGTAGACACATTTCATTTGAGGAGTTTACCTTTGGAGGAATCTGGAGCTGTTCTTCGTCTTCTTCCTCTTCCTGGGTCTGTTTCTTCTTCTTCTCTGGTTGGACCTGTTCTTCTTCTTCCTCGCAGGTCATCCTGAGGCTCATCAAACTGTTCCTCAGTCACAGTGCGGGATTCATTCAGTATAGTATATAACAATACACTATCTCTAGGTACAATGTACTTATATTGGTACCAACCTGCTGGTCTGTTCATGTTCCCTCTGTCACTGTGTGGGCTTTTCTCTTTGTGCTCCCACTTCCTCTTGCAATCCAAACACATACATGCAAGATTAACTGGTGATTCTAAACTAAAAGCAAGTGTGAGTGTGAAGGGTTGCCTCTCTGTGCTCACTCTGAGGTGGACTGGTGACTTGCAGCCCCTGCAACTCTATAAAGGATAAAACGTGTAGCGAATGAATGGATGATGTAGGGCACAACATACAATCAATAATGAAACAATAAGATTACATTTCTTCTTGGTCTCACCTTTTGTGTCACTATAACCAGCCTCCCCTCTTCCATAATCAGTACACATGCTGGGGCTGTTCCTTACTTTCTTGTCTTGATCTGATCCTTCATTTTACCAGGTGTCTTGGAGAGAGCGCTCTAAAGAGAGCAAAAACACAGAAAGACTGTTCATTAAATCACAGATAAATAATTACATTTGAGCCATATAACTGCATATGCTAATACTAGCATGAAGTATGTCATGAGCCACTTCACTCCATGGACTGACTTTGTATTAGTTGAGTGGTCTCATGTCTCATGCGCTGGTCCTGGATCTGTTTCCCATCATCCTTTCTCCTTCATGACTTATTTCTCCTCCATGTTCCATCCTTGTTGAAATGGCTTGGTGTCCAGGAAGCAGCTATTAATAAAAAAACACATCCAGATTGATTCTACTTCCTCCCCCCTTTTCCCTCCCATGAACTTCAGTTCTTGTCATTGTGGACTCCATTGTGGGTCCAGGGTGGGACACCTACACACACGTTACTCCTTCTTGACATGCTGTCTTCACTGTGGGGGCGTAACATGTGGGAGGTTTCATACTATCCCCCACAGATCCACACACACCTCTGACAGGCACCCTGACCCGAGTCCCACTGACAAGGACAGACTTCAGGTGGAATCACACAAAATACGTCCATCCATCCATCCATTGTCTAGACACCTCTTAATCCTCTGTAGGGTCACGGGGGGGCTGGAGCCTATCCCAGCCGAGTCAGGGCGAAGGCAGGGGACACCCTGGACAGGTCGCCAGTCCATTGCAGGGCCAAAATACAATCATACAAAATTCATTCAAAGAAAGTCGGAATAGATCAGTCAGACATAATCACAACAGAATCATTCCAATAAAATCTGAACAGATCACATCCAACATAAATCACATGGACCAAACAAGTGAAAGGAAATGAAAGAGAAGGGAGTCGCTGCTGGCAGCCTGTGAAGGATGATGGTGTCCTTATGGTGGGATAGCACATAACCCCACCGCTGAACCCCTGAACCTGCAACAGACTGCTGAGGAGCAGAACTTGGACAGAAGTTAGTGGAGAGAGCAGAGAAGGGGGAAGTGAGGGGGGAAAGTATGGAGGAAGAGGAGCTAGAGGAAGATGAAGGAGAGAGAGGAGAGAGGGGGGAGGGATGGTGGGCAACCTTGGAAGGGTAAAGGAGGAGCTAGAGGAGGAGGAGGGGGAGGAAGAGAACAGGGAGAGAGTAAAGAAGGAGGGAGCGAGCAGGCCCAGCACCTCCCTTATCTTTCAGGCAGCCACGCTGCCTGCTGCGCTTCTTCACCCACTTGGGAACCAGACCTGCTGCCATGGCACCAGGCTTGTCAGGGGTCCCAGAAACTATAGTGGGGTTGGAAACCAGCGGGGGCTCTGCACAGTGTCTGGAGGAGAAACACTTTGACAGACGTTAGTAAAAGACACAGAGGAGGGGGGAGAGTGGACGGGGCAACACATGGAGACTGTTTTATTGTCATCCATGGAGATCTTAGAAGTCCTGCACCCAAAGGCTTGTGCTGGAGGAGCCTGCTGAAGAAGAGAAGTAGGAAGGGAGGAAGAGAAGAAGGAAGAAACAGAGCAAGAGGAGAAGGAAGGGAGAGAAGAGGAGAGGGAGGAAGAAGAGGAGCAAGAAGAGAGTGGAGAGAGAGGGGGAGGGGGGAAGCGCAAGGAGGATGAGGACAAGGAGCTAGAGAAAGAGGAAGAGGACAGAGGAGAGAGAGGGGGAGCATGGAATGATAGCAAGGAGGAGGAGGAAGGGGAGAAGAGGGGAGAGGAGAGACATGGGGAGAGAGGGGGGAAAGCAAAGAGGATAGGGGAGGAGCTAGAGGAAGAGGATTGAGGAAAGAGATAGGGAGCAAGGGAGGAGAGCAGGGAGGAGGAAAAGGGGGAGGAAAAGGGAGAGGTCAGAGGAGAGAGGGGCGGAACATGGGGGAAAGCATGAAGGGGGAAGGGGAGGGAGAGGGAGAGGAGATTGGAGAGAGAGGTGAAGATAGCAAAGAGGAGGATGAGGGGGAGAGGAAAGAAGAGGGCAGCGAGAGGGGACAATATGGAGGAGGAGGAGAGGGAGAGAGGAGAGAAGGGGGAGCGTGAGGGGACAGCATGGAGGAGGAGGAGATGTGTGTGTGTGTGTGCATAGACATATATACGTAGACGCATTGACTGTGGAGGGACGTGCCTAAAGCTCCGCCATCTTGGTGCAGGACTAGCAGAGGGGGGAGTGAATGTAAGTCTATGGAGGTAAGAGGTACTCCACAATCTTAAAGTAGAATTATTCACTGAATTTTTGACCGATTTCCAAACGCTTTGATTTGTTACAAACGTCACACATGTAGCTTTGACACAGGATGCTTTGATGTTTTAGAAATGCCGGTTTTACTACCCAAATATAAATTCTACTTAACGTTGTCAGCAGACAATCTTCTGACAGAGACCTGTCAGTAGAAACTGTAGTTGAAGGAGAGACAATAAACAACCTGACTAACAACTGTCACCGCAGTGACCGAGACCTGGTGATCAGTGTGATGCCGACGCCAGGCGTCAAAAATATCAACAAGATATGTCAGAAGACCTATGTCAGTTATGCCGGCATATTTTCCGGCATAACTGGAAAATATGCCGGACTTTTGTGTCGCTTATGGGTGTTCAAATGAGCAGAACACACAAACCAGATCCCGTGGAATCACTTTTCACATGTAAGGTGTACGTAAGAAGTAATACTAAGTGAGCAGGTTGTTAAATAGTGAAATAAATCCCGAGAGGACGGACTGAATCTCTCCACTCCCATAATATAACCAGCTCACTCTACGTTATCTCACATATTGCACAGCTGCTCACTAGTGAAAGAACTCATTTGAGACCTTATTTTGGTTAAAATGCAATGTTATTCCATCTATAAACTGTCCCTGGTCTGGAAAAAACAGACCTTAGACTGCAGTGATTGACCAGTTAGAAGATTAATGATAGATATTGGATGTATTTAATATGTACATGTATTGTGTCTTTAACCTTAATGTGAAGGAGAGAGTTTAAACATCTTCCTCTCCTGCATCCCCATCCACTGCAACGGTATTCTTCATGTTGCCTAATTGTTAAATACATTAACCACGTTAGTCCTGCAGAGTATGTTTGTGACAGTGAATATTACCAATCTAAAAGCTCACATCAATCATCACATCATATAACGCATTCTGAAACATGTTGTGCTTTCAGATATGCTATTTTCTCTCTTTAGTTTCTTCTATTAGGGTTAAAGTGGTTAAATTACTCTTTTTTAAATTTTTACAAAGGTGGCTGACTTCGGTTGATGGGAAGAAGATGCAAGGAAGACCAGACTAAATATGGATGGGGGACACTGATGCTGGATGCCATGGCCATAAAAAAACAAGTGCAATACAATCCCCCAACTCAAATAATAAAATGATAATAGCAATATTAATCACAATAATAGCGATAATAATAAAATGATAATGATAATAGCCATACTAATTATAACAATAATGATAATTAAATGATGGTAATAATAGAAATATTAATTATAATTAAATGATAAGAATAAAATGCTAATATTATTATTATAGTATAATGATAAAACGACAAAGATAATAGCAATATTAATTATAATAATAGTGATATAATAATAAAATGACAATGATAATAGCAATAAGAATTATAATAATATTGATAATAATAATAACATGATTATGATAGTAGCAACAATAATTATAATGGTGATAATAACAAAATGATCATGAAATAACAATATTAATTATAATAATAGTGATCTAATAATAAAATTATAATGATAATAGCAACATTATAATATTAGTGATCTAATAATATACTTATAATAGCAACAACAACAACAACAACAATAATAAAATGCAATATATACCTACAAGCAATTCTCTGAATAAAGATCTAAACATTTTCAGGCTTGATTTTGTTCTATTTATGTCTGCCTGTCCGTCCTCCATGTCTGACGTTTGTAGCAAACAATACATGTTGACAACTGATCGATTTATGATCACTTTTATAGTGCAGACATGTCATTCCTCTATAGACGTAATGCACTGTAGGGGCGAGTGGTACTGCACCAAGATGGCCGCCGCGTAGGCACGTCGGCTCCTATCGGCAGCAGCAGTCAATGCGGCGTCTACGTATATATGTCTATGGTGTGTGTGTACCTGCTGGAGCAGTGTGAGGAGCACACTCTGCTGGGAGTCTCCCTGGATCAGAGGCTCAGGGCTTGGATGGAGGTCTGAGGTCTGACGTCTCTGAACACAAAAACAAAGCAACACTTCAGACTCTGCTGCATCGACACACAGCCGCTGTTGGACCTCAGAAACTTGGTGCTCAGCACGTCCTTAACTTTAGACTATCACACAACACCGGATCCAAGTGAACACAGGGCTGCTCACACACTGCTGCTGCTGTCATGTCAAACATGGACACTGATAGTGTTCGTGAATATTTGGAGCAGAGCTTCACATATTTTCTGCTCCTCAACACTAAAACAACAGAAGATCTTAATGAGAAGCATCAGAGGAGACCATGTTTGTTGCACATTACAGGACAAAGATTACAGCTAGAAACTGTTAAAACACCTTCGTCTCTCACAGTGATTCCTCCTCAACCAGCAGATACTAAATCCACAGAACAGATTCTGATCCAGTCACATGCAGCAGCGATGTATCCACACAGTAACACATGTTCAGAAAATCATGTCACTGCTCTCCCCACTGTCAAACCAAATAACCACATCGTATTAAAATGAACTTTAAATCAGAAAGTTTGCAAAGAGGGTGTGAGCACCTCCAGGTATTCACACAGAACAGCTTATCTTTCATGGTACTATGTGGACTGTGTTTACAAGATAATCCCACATTCTCCATCACCGCTATAAAACACTCATACAGCCAACCAGCCGCAGCGCACAACACCGCATGCGTAATTACGCACACTGAACCTCGGGCACCTTGACCAAGTCATGCGCAACCAACAACGGACCTGCTCCAAAATCAGCATATGAACATATAGTCTCATTTTACCGTCAAAGTTGTACATTTATAAACCTACAGATGTTTGATGTGGACATTATTCAGAGCTGTTGCCTGTTTTTAACAGTTCACATGTAAATGAATCTTATTGCTGGTCTCAGCACAAAGAAGCCAGTGAAGCACATCATATTAAAATTAACTTTAAATCAGAGAGTTTGAAAGGAGCTTCTGAGGACCTTCAGTGATTCCGAACACATTAAATTTGAAGCTTTTTATGAAAAACCCTCCAGTCCACATTTCCCCCTAAAAACCTTTGAACGCTAAATTATCAATGAATAAATTGATAATTGAATTAAAACAAACTCGGTTTGGCCTCTGCACGCTGATGCAACAAAAACAGTTTATAATTCAGCAGCATGAAAATGGAGGAGGATTAGGAGGAGGGGGAGGAAGAGGAGGAGAAGAAGGCCCGCCTCTGTCTTCTATCACGTCCTCAGTCTGGGAATAAATAACTGTGAACCTGGCATAGCAGTCACTACTCTGATAGGTACTGATTTGTGAGGATGTCTGGAAGAGGCAAAGGAGGAAAAGGACTCGGTAAAGGAGGCGCCAAGCGGCACCGTAAAGTCCTCCGTGATAACATCCAGGGAATCACCAAGCCCGCTATTCGCCGTCTGGCTCGCCGCGGCGGAGTCAAGCGTATCTCCGGTCTGATCTACGAGGAGACCCGCGGTGTGTTGAAGGTGTTCCTGGAGAACGTCATCCGTGATGCCGTCACCTACACCGAGCACGCCAAGAGGAAGACGGTGACCGCCATGGACGTGGTGTACGCTCTCAAGAGGCAGGGCCGCACTCTGTACGGCTTCGGAGGTTAAACAGGACACACTGGGTCCAAGCAAGCAAAGGCCCTTTTCAGGGCCACACACCCAGAGAGAGAGCTCAGTCCTACTAGACACACTCATCTATTTCTATGTAGGATTTTGCATTCAACTGCATTCATTTGGATTAATTTATAAACTAACAATCCATAGTCAGGGTGCTGTAACACTTGACATCACATTTACTTGTAGTCTGTCCACATTATGAAGGTGTAAAATCTCATTCCTTACTAGTTAATGAATGATGGAGCAGAGGGTAGTCTGATGTGGTTCAAGTTTCTGTTCATTTAGACCTGCACCAGTTACAGTAAATGTTAGACACTGCTGCTCTCTGTTCAATTCGAAACTTCAAAATGAATTAGCCACAATATTTATCTGACTGTAGTTATTTATCAGCTACAACACACATTCATGAAATGTTATAGACAGCATTTTGTCCATAGCGTTATATTATTGTTAGATTGAATTCCTCTACACTTGTGTTACCTTCCAATGTTTACTGTCTACTAGACACACAACAAAACTGAACATTATGTATTTTTATAAAGGTGTAACAATACATGCATTTAACCTGCAGTTTCTCTCACCTTGTGCTGCTGCAGCTTCTAAGTCAATGTGACAGAATTTTTGTGGTATCTCTACTACCATTTCATATTTTTTGACATTCATAATTTATTATTTTTTTTATCAGTTTTCAGGCTGTATTCAGGAAGTAGTATCATTACATTAAGACTACTCACCCAACACTCACTGAGTCAGTTTCAGAAGATGGAGCAGAGACACACTGGCTGTTGCTCTGTGACTCATTCACTTGTTTCCTGTTCACTTTATTTATTTAGCTCCAGTTCGCAGCATGACTTATCTATTATGAAGAGAACAGGGAGTTAATGTGGAGAAGCTGATATGAGAGAAATATAATCTCAGAACTGTACAATGCAGCATTTTGGATCAGCCACAGGTTTTACAGAGACTGATTGTGTCTGCTAATAACAGGGAATTAACATCTAAAGGAACAATTATTGCACTAGTTGTTGTGCATGTGAAAGAAGGCCGTCCTGCAGACTTGTTGTATTTGTGAGTTAAAGGACTAATCCTACTCAAAAATAACTGAGAGGCTCCTCACAGTACAGAGGCCAATACAAGGTCATCCATCTTAATCTGAAGGGGAGTTGTATTGCACATACAAGAGCCTAATATTTTTTAGGTAGGGTTAAAACTAAATCTTACCTTAACAGAGCAATACCATTTTTAAAAAACACATTATGGACTTCAGTTGTGAATCTCAGATATTTAAATTTGTTTGTGTGATACAAAAATCGCATAATACAGAAGCCAAATTATTGAACTCAAAATGCTGAAGACATTCAGGACGACATGAGAGCAACAACAGCTGCAACGCTGAAATCAGGTCTCTGCTCAGTGGGAGGAAAGTGACTCCACATATGTCATCAGACATCATCTAAAGGTCAGGATGACAAGTTTCATTTTCACTAAACAAACAAAAAGCAGTGTGACTGAAGGACAGACTGGTAAACTGACAGCTGCTGTTTCTGCTACAGCTCAACTTCTGATCCTTATTTTACATGATCAGTCTTCTGTTAAATAATCCAAACTTTACCCTTTTACAAACACAAACTTTCTGATTCACATCCTCTCATGTGTCCTCCTTCATTTGAATATCACTGATTGTATTACTTGTTCCTTCATGAACGTGATGGGAAGCTGGGATAGGAACAGGTTGCAGTGTGTCCCTCAAGAAGGCTCTGGCTGCCAGAGGTGACCAAATGGACAAAAACAAGGCCCGCGTCAAGACCACCACCAAGAGCCTGGTGGCTAAGGGTGGTCTGCTCCAGACCAAGGGGACCGGGTCCTCTGGCTCCTTCAAGATCAACAAGAAGCAGACTGACAACAAGGCCAAGAAGCCCACAAGAAAAGCCGCTGCTAAAGCCAACAAGCCTGCTGCGAAGAAAACGGCCAAAAAGCCCAAGACAGTGTCAGCCAAGAAGCCAGCAGCCGCTAAAAAGTCCCCCAAGAAGGTCAAGAAGCCCGGAGCAGCCAAGAGCCCCAAGAAGGTGATCAAGAAGGCGGCTGCTGCCAAGAAAGGCTCCGCAAAGAAGGCAACCAAACCCAAAGTGAAGAAGACCGCAGCTAAGAAGAAGAGAACAGATCACTCTGAAACATTGTCACTCCTCAAAGGTCATTACACACAAAGTGACGGTTCAGTGTTTGAACAACATGACTTCTTGTTGGTCTTTGAGCAAAGTAGCTTTAAAATATTTCTTATCAAAACTAACATTTGTTCTGCTGACCACAAAGGATGGTAATATCTAATGTGATTGTTCTAATAAGTGTACAGAGCTAGTGTGTAATATGAAATGACATTGATGTATTACAATGAGTGTTTGTTTAGTTTGCTTTCCTATTAACATTATGATATGTTGATGTTTGAAAGAGTAGCAGACAGTGTACATAGTACAAGAGTCCTGAATGAAGAGTTTTTATGAATGAGCTGAAAAACGAATTGAATGAAAGTGATTTGATTGTTCCAGTAGCTTTGTGTGTGTGTATTTAATGTGACAAGATGAAGGATTGGATGTTGTAGTGATGGTGTTCAAGTGTTTGATGAGACACATGAGGATGGTTGCTGCTTGTCAGAGGACAGTGTTTGGCTCTTAAAAGAGCCTTTGTGTTTGAGCAGGTGTGGGTGTTTACTTGGCTTTCCCAGCCTTCTCCGTCTTCTTGGGCAGCAGCACCGCCTGGATGTTGGGCAGCACGCCGCCCTGAGCGATGGTGACTCCGCCGAGGAGCTTGTTGAGCTCCTCGTCGTTGCGGACAGCCAGCTGCAGGTGACGGGGGATGATGCGGGTCTTCTTGTTGTCGCGGGCAGCGTTTCCAGCCAGCTCCAGGATCTCAGCGGTCAGGTACTCGAGCACAGCCGCCAGGTAGACGGGGGCGCCGGCACCAACACGCTCCGCATAGTTGCCTTTGCGCAGCAGCCTGTGGACACGGCCGACTGGGAACTGGAGTCCTGCCCGGGAGGAGCGGGTCTTTGCCTTGGCTCTGGCTTTGCCGCCGGTCTTTCCGCGTCCACTCATGGTTGTGGTTCTTTTCTGTCAAGTCGAGACTACAAGAAAATGTGTCTCCGGCAGCAAAAAGCCTCCTTATTTGTCAGCGGAGAGCGCGGGACGGTCGGTGCGGACCAACCAGAGGGCGGCCCGCTCTGACTTTATCCAAACACACACTTTGGTCCAATAAGCAGCGCGTTGAGGAGGAGCCGCTGACCAATGAGGAGCCGGAGCCGTGAAGCAGCGTCACCGTCTCCCAGCCGCTGGCTCCCTTTAAGAGCAGCGGCTCTCCTGTCTCTGCTACTAGACTCGTGTTAACACAGCGATGGCAAGAACCAAGCAGACCGCCCGTAAATCCACCGGAGGCAAAGCGCCCAGGAAGCAGCTGGCCACCAAGGCTGCCCGCAAGAGCGCCCCGGCCACCGGCGGCGTCAAGAAGCCTCACCGTTACCGGCCCGGTACCGTGGCTCTGAGAGAGATCCGTCGCTACCAGAAGTCGACGGAGCTGCTGATCCGCAAGTTGCCCTTCCAGCGCCTCGTCAGAGAGATCGCTCAGGACTTCAAGACCGACCTGCGCTTCCAGAGCTCGGCCGTCATGGCTCTGCAGGAGGCCAGCGAGGCTTACCTGGTGGGCCTGTTCGAGGACACCAACCTGTGCGCCATCCACGCCAAGAGGGTCACCATCATGCCCAAAGACATCCAGCTGGCCCGCCGCATCCGCGGAGAGAGAGCTTAAGCTCAGCCGACACACCACCACACCACAACGGCTCTTTTAAGAGCCACATATCTTCATCTCGAGAGCTCAATCGTCACACATCATCATGCCGACTTTACTTCTTAATTATTGGCTACTAAACCTCACAATTACAAATACTTATGCATCTGTGCGACAAATAATCACACACATCGCTAAACTAACTACACGATTTATATAACAATAAAATACACGTTTAGCACCATCATATTCATACACAAGTAGTAACGTGACTTTATGTCTAGGAAATTGTTGTATCGCGAGATGAACCGAATGTCCACAACATCTCAGTTGAACTCAACTTTTACTGAGAGCTTTAATACAGCATGTTACACTCAGGCACGACTGGGTCACAACAGGAGCATAAGGCAAACTTCTCCACACTTCCTCTGTTCCTCCTTGCATGCACCCTTCACAGTGTCTCATGATCGCCACCTAGTGGACCCTCGAGACTAGCTCATCACATTAATCTATAACAAGTAACTAAGCAGGTAAATAGGGATAATTAGCAAATACCAATAAATGTCAGGATACCACAGAAATATTCACGTCTTACAATCCATTTCTCTAAATTGCTGGACTATTTTGAGTTAACCACTTGTTTTCAAACTTTCTCAGACGTTTTAATGTTTTTGTTTATTTATCTTTATTCCACACCCGTAATATACAAGCTTGCACCACAAGTGCACCACAAATCACCTCCTCCATTACATCTCCGCTGTGCTGCTGACTCACATCAGCCATTCACAGGCTCCACACCACTCTCTATCAAGGCCTCTCAGAAAACTCAGATCAATGCAAATAAAGCTGTCGCTTCTTTCACAGATCAAGTCAACCTGCTGAGCAGCAACACCAACAACCACTCAATGTACTCACTAATCATTGAGGAATTCAATTACAGTCAAATCTTTTCCTGAACGACTGTTTTTATCGCTCCATCAGTCAACAGCTGGTAAAATGTATTAACTGTATAAATCAAACTGTGAATGATACAACCCTCTTTATAAAACTTTTTAATTATAAACAAACAAACTAACAAAAATAAATATCATTTATTCCTGCACAGAATATAATGTAACCACTCTGGTCAAATCAAAAAGAACCAAACAAAAAATGTTTTCTTTACAAATCTATACTTGTGTTTCAGTTTAACTTTTAATTGTTCATGTTTGTGTTTTTAAATTATAATGAGATGTTTGAGCAACTATTAAATAGTTAGGATTAATTCTTCACTTTTGTACAATGCATTTTTATTCTTTGTTTCTTAATATTCTTTTCATTCACTTTGTATTGTTTGTAGCTAGTTTTCTTAATTCTGTATTCAGCCTGTATTCTTTGCCCTCCTTTTGTTCAGTGGCCTTCGTATTTTGAAGTTACTCACTCTTGCCTTGGTTTTAAGTTTCCCAAGTCTTCCCTTGAGTTGGCAGTAATACCTTGGTTAATCTTTTGTATAACTTTATGATCACCAGCTTAGCTCCCATTAGTCTCTCCTTCTTAGTTATCCTTCCCTGTCCCTTCTGTTCCCTGTTAGCTTTGTCTTACACCCCTCGCACCTTCTCCCTGCTTTAGCTTCTGGAAATAAAGGTCTTTCTTCTCAAATCCTCTCGTCTCCTTGTCCTCATTGTTGCAGAAAGCACTGCTCTTATTTCATTAATGCTTGTTCTGTCATGTCTGTTCAGAAGCACGACTGAAATGTGGATTATGATACTGGAGGATAAGAAGACAATAATAATAATAATAATAATAATAATAATAATACATTTTATTTGAAAGCGCCTTTCATGAAACTCAAGGACACTTAACAAGGGAATAAAAATGACAATGATTAATAACTATACAATAAAAACAACAATAATAAGAATAAAAGAACTTGAACATTTCTGAAAAAATTTTCATGATCCAATGTAGCTTTTGTCCTGCTACTATCACATATAGGGTATAGTTAGGTACATTTTATTTTGAAAAAAAAATATTTCACAAACCCTGATCAGCTCCTTTGAAAATCTGTGAGCTCTTAGTTTGAAAGTGTAGAGTACTTCACAGAGTCCTGTTGACTCCCTCTAAATGTCAGTGTTTTTTGTTAGAACTGAGACTTTAATAATAATAATAATAATAATAATAATTTAATCCACCTTAAAACAGATCTGCTCACTAAGCTCTTTCAGTGGGGATGGAGTCTATTTCTGGAGGTGAATCCAAGCAATCCAAATAACACAGTCTCTGGTCAGCCTCTTGTAACATTTGAGAACTTTTATTTTGATAGTATACTGTACCTTAATGAACCATGTTAACGTCTTTTAAAGCTAACTAAGGACTTTTACTTTGAAAAGCCACCTTGTTATAGAGTTTTAGTGTAGTGAAAAGAGGAAACAAGAGTCAGAAAAGAGGACAGACAATAGGATTTATCCTCTCGAACAAACAATCACAATTTGAGATTGTGAGATGTGAAATATAAACCTTCACATTGTTTAGTTTACCCAACTGACTTCCAGACATGGAAGTAAATAAACTGAGTTTATGCACATTGTTAATATTTCAGCAGCAGTCAGTTCATTATTGAATGAAATTTCAAGAACACATTAGAGAAACTAATTTTATTTTCACACCTTGTTATTTCTATGCAAGTCCAAAGTTTGGATTGGAATGACTGTAAGTGATTGATGTCAATATGATAATGAAAGTGCAATTAGCTTTGGGTAAAAATATGCTTGGTCACGCTTTCGTCTTCCTCTTTTTATATTAAAACAGTTTGAGTCATACCAATGCAAAGCAGTTTGAGCTGCTGAAACTAAGATGTCACAATAAACTGTCACTTACTACTCCACCAACATGATTGTAGGTGATGACACCTACATGATTTAACAGTTGTGCATTCAACTAAGTTGAGGACATGAGCTCTCAGTATGTGGAGTGTGTGGCCCTGAAAAAGGACTTTTACTTGGGTGATGTTGTTTACCCACCATTGATGAAAATGCCTGTGTTCTGTAGGGCAGAACCAGGGTAGCGATGCAATGAGTTAACAAAAAAGAACTGACTGACTGATGCTTGAATAATTCCCAAGCCAAACCGACAAATTTGTGCGCAAGATTTGTTCAGGACATGAGCTCTCAGTATGTGGAGTGTGTGGTCCTGAAAAGGACCGTTGTTGTTGTGTTGCTGCTCGTCAGCAGGTTTACTTGGAGCTGGTGTACTTGGTGACAGCCTTGGTGCCCTCGGACACGGCGTGCTTGGCCAACTCACCGGGCAGCAGCAGCCTGATGGCCGTCTGGATCTCCCTGGAGGTGATGGTGGAGCGCTTGTTGTAGTGAGCCAGGCGGGAGGCCTCGCCGGCGATGCGCTCGAAGATGTCGCTGACGAAAGAGTTCATGATGCCCATGGCCTTAGATGAGATACCCGTGTCGGGGTGCACCTGCTTCAGCACCTTGTACACGTAGATGGCGTAGCTTTCCTTCCTGCTCTTTCTCCTCTTCTTACCGCCCTTTCCGGCGGTCTTGGTCACGGCTTTCTTGGGACCCTTTTTCGGGGCTGACTTCGCTGGTTCTGGCATCTTTCTCCGGGTATGTTTTGTGGAACTGCTGGATGATTTTTTTCGTATTTTTGCTGCTTTGTCAGTTTGAACGGAGACTGCATGCACAGAGAACTACATCTGAGTCTCTTCTTCAAGCACAACAATGCAGACCCAGACATGACCGGTTATACTTGGTGCAGCGGTTACACACACACACACACATATATTTACACAAACTTACAGAATCTTTCTGTGGCTTCAATACAACACTATCTTTCAGATGAGAAATTCAGCTAAAGATAAACTGTCAAATCCCTTGTATGTGCAAAGACCAATAAGTCAATAGTTAAACTTCTGATTTTGTATTTGTAGTCACTAGTTTGATTGCAGTTTACCTTACTTAGGGTTTTGATAGTGATAAACCTCTAAAAAACACTGTATGAACCACACAGCATCAAAGGGCAAAGCAGGGTGGAGCAATCCAAAGCAGCAGACCAGCAGTAAGTTTTTGTTCCAGTGTTCTAGTTTTACTTGTGTCCACATGCAAAGGAATACATGTCTCACCAAACCAGCAGGACAAAGGAGTCACCAAGGTGCAATGGATTACAGCAGAGTTCAGCAGCAGAGCCTCAACCTGACCCCTCTTTCTCACACACTGCACCCATCTCTCACCTGGCTTTTGTACCTGGAGTCTCCTCCCACTCCTGTCACCTGCCCACATTTACATTTAAAACATATATACATAATTTAACATTATTTACACTTCATATACACAATGTAAATGACGACTGCCTGATACAGATTAAAGAAAACACGTAGTAAACCGAAGAAGTACTAAACAAAGGTCAAATTTAGTAAAAATCCCCATCTCCCCTCTCCTCTGATCCTCAAACTCAGCCTAATCAGATCATTGACAACTGCTGGAGTCCTGTGGCTGCATCCTCATGTGTGCACTCCATGAAAACACGCCCCTGAAGTGAACCTCAAAAAGAGAGCAGTTAGGAAGAGTTTTGTCCACAATCACACCAAATAATAAAATTTCTCTATCAGTCTGTTTTGTTTTTACCGTCAATATGCATATGTGTTCCTTTTTCCTTAGTGAGGGGAATGCTTCCCAGCTCCCTCACACTGACCTACCAAGTTGTAACTAACCAGAAAGCTGTCATAGGAGACTCAAAAAATACAAAACTGTATTTTGTCCATCAAAATGTAACTTCCGATATCCTGAATTACACTTTAGATCTACTGGTACGGTGATAATAAAAATACATGAGGTCATTTAGACTATAGTAATTACAATGGGACTGTTTTATTAACACCATTAGTCTAAGTGACCTTATTAACATCTGTAATGTTAATACCAAGTATCCAGACTCAGCTCATGAACATTTAATGAATTTATATGTGTTTGATAAGCAGCCAGAAACAGCTGGTTTCATATTCTACTTGATTTTTTTGCTGTTTGTAAAAAATATTCTCATCCACTAAGTGAAGAACCATGTATTTTTCATCATGTGTATTCTATGTCATAAAGAATTTGATTAAATAAAGATGTTAAATATGCATTTCAGTAAGTCTTTTAAGTTCCTTACAGTGATAAAAAATGATTGAAAAATACAATATTTTTTGACCTTTGATATCTAGGATTAAACTTTGATTAAAACGCAACTATGACTTAATCTACTACATATATCTATGTGTATCATAACTTTACAAATAAAACGTGAGCGCTCCTTTCTATTTGAAGTCCACTATAAACATGTTTCAATAAACTGCAGTTGAACCGTTTTATTTTAAACTGTTGTGCAGAACAAAGCGGAAACCTCGTATGTAAAACGTCCGCCTCCAACAACTCTCCTCTCATTGGACGATCACACTTCACGTTCATTCTGACCAATCAAATCAACTTTGCTCCTATATAGAGCTGCTTTTCGGTCTGCTGAGAATATTCTAATTTTTCTCCTCGGTAACGAAGTGATACTCCCAAGCATGTCTGGACGCGGAAAGACCGGCGGCAAAGCCAGAGCCAAGGCAAAGACTCGCTCTTCACGCGCAGGACTCCAGTTCCCAGTCGGCCGTGTCCACAGGCTGCTGCGCAAAGGCAACTATGCGCAGCGTGTTGGTGCCGGCGCCCCCGTCTACCTGGCGGCTGTGCTCGAGTACCTGACCGCTGAGATCCTGGAGCTGGCTGGAAACGCTGCCCGCGACAACAAGAAGACCCGCATCATCCCCCGTCACCTGCAGCTGGCTGTCCGCAACGACGAGGAGCTCAACAAGCTCCTCGGCGGAGTCACCATCGCTCAGGGCGGCGTGCTGCCCAACATCCAGGCGGTGCTGCTGCCCAAGAAGACGGAGAAGGCAGGGAAAGCCAAGTAAACCATCAGCATTATGCAACAAACCAACGGCTCTTTTCAGAGCCACGCACACACTCCTAATGAGCGTCTGACTTCTGATATCCAACTCCACTTTAGCAGCTTGTCTTTGTGCCATCCGTACTTAAACTAATAAAGCTTTTATTCTGCAGTTACCAAGTCTGGCTTTACTGATTACAAGCCGCTAAAACTTGACACTATTTCTATGCCATCAACAGGCCAGTCTGACCCTGACTGGAATCCATATTTCACATGCGCATTTCTACTGATTGCAGTAGCTGGGAGGTTCAGGACCTACTTTGTAGTCATCTTCATTTATGCCATGTGATTAAGTGGCCTTTTTTATTGGCTCCTCTCATACTAAACCATCATTAAAGTCAACTCTTTCCTCAATGATTCTATTTTTTCAATCTTGTGGTTTTTGAGTACCATTTAGCACATTTCCGTTTTATGCAGCTTTATATGCTAACATTAAAGTATGAATTGGTCATTTCAACTCTTTCACAATATCCTGCACTTAAAATCCGCGAAGTTACACTGAATCATTAATAAACGTTTCCATTCATCTTACGGGCGGAGTCAAACTCAGAGAATCCGCCCACAACATGAACGTAAACCTATTCTTATCTCCGCCTGTCCTCTATTACGTCCGCAGGTCAGCCATAAATACTGATTTCGAGAGCGAGAGAGAGACGCGCGTGCGCTCAGTCCTACTAGACACACTCATCTGACTGGTGGATAATTCTATTCTGTTCACACTGAACATCCAACTGCTCAATTGTCCCACCAGTTGTCTGTGATCACGAAGAGAGTAAAAGTCTTTTTCTACATTAACACTGAACAACTGATCTTCACTCCTTTTTAAACCAGCCTCCATCGTGGACTGATCCACTTAACATCACTTAACAGCTAGACAGTGGATGATTCCTAATAAAGGCCTGGGATCAACTATAGATGTTCCTGAGGAGACGTATATGTGCTTACTGAGATGTTGTTCAGGTGTCACACACATCACAAACTGTGGACTGATCTAATGGACTCAACAACTGATGAAGAGACTTGATGGAGAAGCAGTGAGTGATGTGGAAACCAGCAGGTAGTTGAGATTAATCATGACTGTGGAGGGAGAACAAGGAGCAAACACTCCACATGGGCTTCAGTTAATCAGCTGACCTCCTCTGGAAGATGGAAATACAACAAATGTAGGAATAAAATCTGTGAAAATGAATGAGTCCTGTTTGGATGATTGTTAGTGGTAATTTAGAATCCACCATTGTGATGTCACAGTCACAGTATGTTCACATTGTGAAGGCAGCAGTTTGAGGAGTGCAGAACAAACAGTCCCTCTGTAGCAGTGCACACACTCTTCACACATCTAAGAGCGTTGGTATCACAGAATATTATACTTTTACTGGTCAAACTTCAACAACGTCATGTTTTCTGACTGGTCACAAGAGCAGATCAACGTTTCCTCTGGAAAAGATCCAGGTTAGTGTGAAGAATGTGAAGTTACACTCAGAGGAATGCTGTTGAGTGTTTCTCAAATGCTACAAATTGATGTGGAATAAACTCCTGTGCTGTGACCTGATAGAAATTTCTACTCAGAGCTAGTTTATTCATTTCAATATCACAGGTCAACAATACTTTAGAACCTGAACCAATCAAAATATATAACTACAGTATGTCCAGATATTCTTCCAGATACATTTCTGTCAGGACAGAGATTCAATTCCTCTACAGTTGTGTTACCTTCCAATGTTTACTATCTACTAGACACACAACAAAAGTTAAGATTATGGATTTTTATAAAGGTGTAACAATACATGCATTTAACCTGCAGTTTCTCTCACCTTGTGCTGCTGCAGCTTTTAAGTCAATATGACAGATTGTTGTGTTACACGACTGGGAGAAAAGTGACTTTGGGTTCTTGTCAACATGTTTCTATATGAGATCCATATCTGAAAGATCCTAAAGTCTTGAATAATTATATTTCTTTTGCTCCTTTCTCCCATTTTATCACCTGAACTCAATCTGTACTGATGTAAACTGTCACTTTAGTGCTTGTATTATAGGGGCAGGTTCATCCATAAATGAAATACTTTTCAGAAGAACCAAGTTGTTGACTGGTTTTCTTCTTTTGTAGAGAACTAGCACTTTCTTAAACTGAGCAATTTCCTGAGAGAAACGTCTAGTCTGTGTCACATGGATCCAGTAAAGCTCTGCGTCCACGATCTCCTGAGCTCTTAAAGCTCCTGTGCATTTTGGTTGTGTTCTTGGTGTTATGAATGAATTGTAGGACCCAGGCAGTTCCATGGAACACTTTGTTTTGGTCACTGTGAATTATTTTAATAACTTCTGTGTGAACAGCAAGTGTCTGTAAAAGGGTGCGTTTGTTTTATGCACCTTTAAAGCTGTAACACCAACTGAGTGACCACTGAGTTTTCACAGCCCTGGCTGTCCTCTTTGGGTCCATCTATGTGTTCAGCACTGAATGTCCAGAGGAGGAGGCCACATCAGTGGAATTCTTCCAGAGGTTAGCACTTACTTGTTGCTGATGTTCTTTACTGAGGTTGGGAACAAGTTCTCATTATGTAAACATCTTTTTGACCAGTAAAATACCAGTCAAATTTCTAAGACACGTATTTAAACCTCCCTTCTTGAATGTGCCAGTTCCAACTGAAGCTACATTTATTTTTATTTGTCATGCAAAAGATTTAGAATCAAGCATGACTTATTTGTTCTGTGAGTAAACAAAAGTCAGTATGTCATACAGATAAAGGTTCTTTTCATTTCATTGTTTTAGAATGAAAACTTTCTTTTATTTTTCACACAGTTAAATAAAAGAAGTTAGGAGTGTTAGCCATGAAGTGGTGTGTGCTGGTCCATGTGAATGTATTCCATTCATCAGGTCAGATCCATTAACTCATCCTGTAACTTTAGGACAGACCTTCAGCAGTATCACGCTGCTCCAAAATGTAAAAAAGAAAACATGATTTTGAGAGGCAACACAGAGCTGGCACTGCGACCGTATGGACCAAGCAGCTTCCACGTACTGATACAGCAGAAGATAATAGTTCTGCCTTTTAAGAAATCAAGGGAATTGGAAAAAGTGTGAAAAGTACTGAAAGCCCCACAGTGTGGTTTGTAGTGCATTAAAACAGTTTCTCTGCACAAGATTGGACCTACATCAATATTTGTTTGAGCAATATTTTTTCCATGAAGCAGTTTTTCTGTTGTTCCTGGACCAAACTTGTTCGATGTATTACACACACACACCCTGAAACACCACTACATGGATAAGAATGGCAGCTATCACTTTAAGCAAGTTTTTTTTTTCTTGGGTTGGGTAATATATGATGTCTTGTATTAATGTTTGGCAGGATAAGTCCAGAGTACCAAAAGTGTGCTTCCTAGGACCAGGTGAGCAGAAGGACTGGTAAAATGGTCCAAGGAAATGACACGTTCCTCAGTCCACATGTAGCATCGTGACTTCCTTGAGTTTGACAGAAGAACAACTGATCAAGTAGAATCCAGTTCAGAGAGAAGAATGCGGTTTAGGAAACAAAATCCACAAACAACAATAAAATGAGTCTTGGAAATTTGATAGTTTAAAACTTTGTTTATGTTCCATGTTTTCTTCTTTGCCACTTCTACCTGAGCGTGTTAATTGCTTCCAGTGCCTGGATTTTCCTGTTTTGTTTGTAAAAATTCCTTGAAAATGCCTTGTGTGACAGAAGTTTGTAGAGTTTTTTCACACTGGATCAGTGTTACCAGGAGGCCTGTGACTGTGAGCAAGTCTCAAAAAGCAAATGTATAAATAAAGAGGACTTGTTTGCATCACATTAAAATCAGCAACTCCTTCCTTTGGAGTTTTTTTCTTTTTTATATTTTCATCTCGAAGTACAGTCAACTTACCTTAAACTACTGAAAGCCTGAATCAGTCATTTTGAAAGTCTCTAAATATACATAAAAGGCTAACAATGTAATTCCAGAAGGTGCTGTTTCCATCTGAAGGGTAACTTGAACAAAGAAGAAGGATTTGTATGTTAAGGAATGAAATGTTGTTAAAGAAAGAAAAATGCAAAGTAAGATGTATTTAGTGTCTGTATTTCAAATGTAAAATGCTGACAGTTGAATGAAGTGATGAAATCAATGACATTTTTTGTGAAAACAGCAGTGTCTTCATTTACAGAATGGAATCATTTTACATGGTTAATTTACAGCAGCCTAATTAAAAATATGACAGTAATAACTGTTACAGTAGTCTAATATTAGCTGTGATAAAAAATACATCACCCTATTAGAGTGATTACAGTTAAAGTACTGTAATTATTTATATTTAATATTTATGGTGAATAAATGTACAGTAGGGATACTGTAGAACGTACGACAGCAGCTTACTGGCCAATAGCTGTCAGCTAGTTACTGAACATTTTACGCTATTCTTTTTACAGTGTGTGGTTTTAATGACGACACCAATAATGTTTATAAGTTAGTTGTACTATTTGGGTTCACAGTGTAGTTATCAAGCTAATTTTCTTTAAGTTTACCTCAACTTGAATTGAATTTTGAAACAATTAATGCAGAAATGGACGGTGGCCCAGAAGGGCCAACGCAAAGGCAAAGGCCACAACGTGTATACAAAGGCCACAACACGAGTACAAAGGCCGCAACGGAAGTTAACCCACAACGGAAGTGCGCAGCGGTCGGAAGGAAAGACTTTGTTTGCGGGGGACAATATTTTCTGATGGACTATTTTGATTACAGTGAGTTTAATGAGATGTCAGTAACACGCTGTGGATCACGTCGGTTCGAATCCTCTCACCGTACTGAAAAGTATGTGTTGTTTATTTTGGCCAGCACGTTTCATTTTGCTGTCTATAGATGATACTGACATGATATGGACTTTATTAACAAGCGATTTTACGTTTTTTTGGCGACGTCTTCTTTGTCTAGTACGTTTATCTTCCCACAGCAGGCAGGTCTGGTCAGGATAAATCTGTGAATGAAATATGTGGAGCAGCAAATATCGTCAGTTAACCTGATTGTCAGATTACCTGGAACAACAGCTTTAATGTTACGTTCATCTGATTTACAAACATTGCCACTGCTAACAGTTAAGCCTACTTGCTGCAGAGCTAGTTTCACAAGAACCAAAGGATGGACGGCAGAGTACATACATAAGGTTATGACAATTTCAACACAGTGACCAACACTACTGATTTGTGAAAGCACATTAATCACAATCATCGAGCAGCAGCGTGTTACTGACATCTCATTAAACTCTCCCGTAATCAAAATAGTCCGTCAGAAAATATTGTCTCCCGGAAACAAAGTCTTTCTTTCCGACCGCTGCGCACTTCCATTGTGGGTTAACTTCCGTTGTGGCTTTTGTATTCGTGTTGTGGCTTTTGTATTTGCGTTGGCCCTTGTGGGCCACCGTAGGGTATACTCCAAACAATCGCTGGATTTATCATTAAACAGAACACAACATTTTGCATTAATCATTTTGAGTTATGACAACTTTAGAAAAACTATGTTCAAACTACACTGAATCGGGGGAATTAGCTTTTCCTCTGCAGTCCAACGTATGTTTAATTACCACTTAAGGCTTTGAGGCTGATTAAAAAAACATCATCATACATCAGTACAAGATAATGTTCCACATTATGTTGTATGTCACGCCCTCCACCTCTGCTGCCTGAGTGGCAGTCTCCTTTCCCCTTTTCCCTCTTCCCCTTTCCCTCTCTCTCTTGCAGGTGGGCGTGAGCAAGGTGTGGGCAGCGAGGAGCACGGCAGGTGCAGCCACTTCTAATCAGCAGAGGAGGCACGCGTGTGATTGGATGATCAGCTCTCACTCTCCCGGTTATAACCACGCTCCACATGCTCCTCGATGCCAGACCGTCGCATAGCTTCAGTCAGTTGCCAACCTCTGCTCTTGTTTCGTCTGCTCTGTTTGCTCTGCACCGCACCGCACCATTGCTTTTGCTAATGCTATTTCCTCTCCGCTTCCAGTTGGTCTCCCGTCTGCCTTCCATGTGTGCCTCCTCCGGACCAGCTCAACCACTGCCTCCACTCCGCCTGTTAACCCAGCCATCCGCAAGGATTCCAGTCGTGGACAGCCACCCCAACTCCCGGACCTCAGCTCACCACCACCCAGCCTGCCTGCCTGCCTGCCCTTGCTCACTCCTGCTCCGCTCACCTGCTCCACCGTGCCCCCTCCTCTCCGGCCAGGTTCAGTTGTCTAGCATTAGCATTAGCTTGTCGGCTCTTTCGTTCCAGTGTCTTGTTTGCTATCAGCTCGTAGGTTTTTGTAGCTCGCTTTCAGTTTCTGTTTGGTTTTTCAGCTCGCCCTTTTGCAGCTCGCTTTTGGTTGTTACTTTTAGTTTGTTTTCGGCATTTGCTCGCTTTTAGTTTTGCGTTTGTTTGTTTATTCTATTTCCTGCTTAGCAGTGATTTTCTGTTCTCTATTTATTGTAAATAAACTCTTTTGTTGTATATCTGTGTGCCGTGTTTCCTTGCCTGCGCCTGAGTCTCTGCACCGTTCGTAACATTGTATCTATGTTACTTAACCACCATAATTGTGAACACAGCACCTTAACTGGCACGTTTTTCTAAATGAGGTTGCACAGATATGTCTGGGAGGATACTTACCATTGTGACCTCAAGGTGAAGACATGTCCACTGTAAAACCAAACAAATTTGTCAGAACCTTTTCAACATATTTCAGAAAATTTAAGTAGCTATGTTACTTCTTTAAATGAAACCTTACATTTTTAGTTAACTCTTTCTTTTTGTCGCTTGGTAACACATAATATTTAAAGTTATAATTATTTCTAATTCCTACATACTACATTACTTTTACTCAGTAATGTTTATGAAACTAAGCTACACCAACTAAACATTAACTCAAAAAACGTCTTAGTACACAACTTATGACCTTTGAGAATCGACTCAAAAGATCCAACATTAACATTCATGGAATTCTGCTCAATACAATTACAAATAATTCATTTCAAATGCAAAAGACAGCAAATGTTGAGCAAGTCATTCGTAAAAAGATAAACCTAATTGTAACTATTCAACTTATTAAGTATTTTCAATGGAATGAATAATCATTATCAAAGCATTTAACATCTCCTGAGTAACCTACAACTGATAGTGTCACATTAAACTCTCTTTAGCACCAGGCTGAAAACAGAGCAGCACAAAAGAACATTTCTTTTTCTGAGCACTCTTTAGATCTCCACTGCTGTCAGTCAGTGTAGAACTGATTTAAGATGTTCTCACATGGTCTTTTTAAAAGAACTAATGATCATGATCAGAGCTTGAAACGCCTACTGCATAGATAGCAATTGAATGTTACAGTGAACGTTCTTTCCAACATTCAGCTGAACCTGCGAATAACAAAAGATGAATCAGTGATCACTTTTATAGATATACAATCACTATGTTAAACATCCTCAAATTAAGTGGGGGCTGCACAGTGGCTCGGTTGTTGGCACCATCGCCTCACAGCTAGAAGATCTCTGGTTCTAGTGGTCCTAGTCTGGGGCCTCTCTGTGTGGAGTTTGCATGTTCTCCCTGTGAAGCGTGGGTTTTCATTGGGTACTCTGGCTTCTTTCCACTGTCCAAAAACATGCTGAGGTTAACTGATGATTCTAATTTGTCCGTAAGAGTGAAGGTGACTGTGCTTGGTTGTCTGTCTCTATGTAATAGGCTGGTGACCTGTCCTGGGTGAACCCTGCCTTCGCCTGAGGCGGCTGGGATAGACTCCCGTGACCCTACAGAGGATTAAGTGGCGTATAGATAATGGATGGATGGTTTAAGTGGTTAACTATCATCCAGACACATCAGGATTTCTAGATGAAGGTGAACGTGTTGTTGGTGTTAGCTCGTTAGCTAGCTCCTTTAGGTAAATGTTGTCACTCATTTTTCTGTTGTTAGCTGAGGGAACCGATGACTGAACAGGGCCAAAGAGACACAGAACCTACAACAGGTAAGACTTGAAACCAGCGCGACATGTGGAACAGGCTGTGTTTTGTGAACTGCTAAGTTGGACAGAGTTTTGCTAGCTTAGCCTGAGCATACAGTGCTTCCTCACCTGTGGCAGCATATTCAATCCAACTGTACTATCAGTGTTAAGTCACCCCTCCTCTCATTTGTCTGACTCTCCCATGGCTACACTACATTGTTTAACTTTATTGATAATTATTAAATGACAAATCCCATGATTGTGCTCTTATGTTATTAGGACTCTGATGACGATGACTCATTCCACCACCTTTGTTGAGCATGAAGCTGCTGTGCTCTGATCTTCCCTCCATTTCAGTCCGGCCTAATTGAAGATCATCACTGAGGGAGAAGCTGTGATGGACAACATTCAAAACCTCCTAAAAGCTATGTGCATTCTATTTGGACTTGCTTATGCACTGCATCTCAAGTCTATGAGGAACACATTCAAGCTCATTTAACAGGTTCTTCTTTCTTTGGGCCGCAGTGACGTCAAATCGAGGTTACAAACATTAAAAACAGCTTGCAGTGTGAAGAATAGCTAGATTATTGTTCTGGCTGCATTAACTGTTCACTACAATCTTGGGCCTCTGTATTCAACTGATTGGTATAGTTCCCGTTTAGCCCAATAGCCACAAGAAAACCTTGTAGTTTTCATAAAATACAACACAAAAGCCTCTTGTGGTTCTATTTCCGGTGTCAAACATGTTAACAAATGTTGAACAGACGTTTGTGATATTGTTTTATGCAGGAGGTTATTTGTTGAGGACTACACATTAGTGCTCAGTGGATATATAGTTAACACAGTTCATGTGTCCTTCTCCAGTCAAGCTGAGGTTTTAGAAACTTGTATGCAGTTTAAATGCATTCCTGTATGTGTCCAGTCATTCACAAGGATATAGCAGAGATTGTTGAATGCAGTGTGCGTTGGTATTAACAGACAGACAACAGACAAGCTGGAATAGTTGCCAAGCAGTTGCTCTGCCTGTTCTTACTCGTCTTTTAGATGAAAAGTTAATGACTGCTGCAGTACAACATTTGAAGTGTTAATTTGCAATGTTGTGTCGGCAATAACGCTGATTGGAATGAGGATTTCTTTTGTCTAATTGCTTTCGTTCCCATTTTGTTGCAGTAGAATGTATTTAATGCAAACTTCAAAATGGAAACAGTATCATTTATTGACCAGACATCACTAAAAGCAACAAATGATTTGGAGTAGTCCTACATAATGTTATATGTTATCTGTGTTTTTTAGTATATTTAGCCTAAAATAATTAGTTTATCCACTGTACTTGTAGTTTTTGTAAAGTAATGATTTTAAGTAAAGACTAATAATGTAAACTTGTTTTGGCCTCTGCACGCTGATGCAGCAAAGACAGTTTATAATTCAGCAGCATGAAAATGGAGGAGGATTAGGAGGAGGGGGAGGAAGAGGAGGAGAAGAAGGCCCGCCTCTGTCTTCTATCACGTCCTCAGTCTGGGAATAAATAACTGTGAACCTGACATAGCAGTCACTACTCTGATAGGTACTGAATTGTGAGGATGTCTGGAAGAGGCAAAGGAGGAAAAGGACTCGGTAAAGGAGGCGCCAAGCGGCACCGTAAAGTCCTCCGTGATAACATCCAGGGAATCACCAAGCCCGCTATTCGCCGTCTGGCTCGCCGCGGCGGAGTCAAGCGTATCTCCGGTCTGATCTACGAGGAGACCCGCGGTGTGTTGAAGGTGTTCCTGGAGAACGTCATCCGTGATGCCGTCACCTACACCGAGCACGCCAAGAGGAAGACGGTGACCGCCATGGACGTGGTGTACGCTCTCAAGAGGCAGGGCCGCACTTTGTACGGCTTCGGAGGTTAAACAGGACACACTGGATCCAAGCAAGCAAAGGCCCTTTTCAGGGCCACACACCCAGAGAGAGAGAGCTCAGTCCTACTAGACACAATCATCTGTTTCTATGTAGCATTTTGCATTCAACTGCATTCATTTGGATTAACATTCAAACTAATTAACTTACAATCTAGGGTGCTGTACATTTACTTGTACTCTGTCCTCATTATAAAGGTGTTAGGTCCAATGTTTCCTTACTGGTTAATAAATGATGGAGCAGAGGGTAGTCTGATGTGGTTCAAGTTTCTGTTCATTTAGACCTGCACCAGTTACAAAGCAGTACATGTTAGACACTGCTGCTCTTTGTTCAATTCAAAATGATTTAGCCACAATATCTGACTATCATTTCATATTTTTTGACATTCATAATTTATTAATTTCTTATCAGCTTGCAGGCTGTATTCAGGAAGTAGTATCTTTACATTTAAACTACTCGCACAAACACTCACTGTGTCAGTTTCAGAAGATGGAGCAGAGACACACTGGCTGTTGCTCTGTGATTAATTCACTTGTTTCCTGTTCACTTTATTTATTTCTCTCCAGTTCGCAGCATGACTTATCTCAGTGCATTTCACATAGCGAAATGAAGACACTACAAGGATTCATTATAGAGAGAAATACACTGCAAATTCTTTAACTTGTAAATCCTATTCTGGATTTTACAAGGAGTTAATGAAGAGAAGCTGATATGAGAGAAATATAATCTCAGAACTGTACAATGCAGCATTTTGGATCAGCCACAGGTTTTACAGAGACTGATTGTGTCTGCTAATAACAGGGAATTAACATCTAAAGGAACAATCTTAATCTGAAGTGGAGTTGTATTGCACATACAAAATAAGCCTAATAGTTTTTGGGTGGGGGTAAAACTAAATCTTACCTTAACAGAGCAATACCACTTTTTAAAAAACACATTATGGACTTCAGTTGTGAATCTCAGATATTTAAATTTGTTTGTGTGATACAAAAATCGTGTAATAGAAGTCAAATTATTGAACTCAAAATGCTGAAGACAAGAAAGTGGCTCTCCTCAAAGGCTCTTTTAAGAGCCACCACAGCGTCAGAAAAGAGCTCAGTAACACTCTTTCAACGGATTAATTAAATAAACTTGTTTTAATGAGGAAAAGCTTATTTATTACAACTTCACATTCTTTGGGGGGTCGAGTCCTTCTCAACACTGACCAAGTACAAATCTGTTCCTCCAATATACACTAGAAAACCTGTCCTGTTATGATGCCTGTCCATCCATCTGTCTTGTTGTTTCCTATTCAGTATCAGTATCTCCCTGTTATCATTCAGACTTTACTGTGTGAGCCCCCTCTAATTATACACTTGGTTCCATCCATGAAGACTCACTGAAAACAAGCTGTTTTCAGTGTCCTGTGAGGGAATAAAAAGCTGCAGCAGAAACCATCAGTACGTATTTAAAGAGACAGTCAGGTGCACATTTACACACAGCAGCAGTGAGTTGATGAACAGTGACGGGAGATAAAGTGGTGTGTTGAGCTACACATTAGTTAGTGTGGTGAAATGATTTGTTTGAAAGCTTCTGTGTTGAGCAAAGTAGCATTAAAACTAATGTTTGTTCTGCTGACCACAAAGGATGGTAATAACTAATGTGATTGTTCTAATAAGTGTACAGATCTAGTCTTAATATGACATGTCAGATTGATGTATTACAATGTTTTGAAAACAGTAGCAGACAGTGTAGTAGAAGAGTCCTAAAAGGAGTTTTTATGAATGAGCAGAAAAACGAATTGAATAAAAATAAGTTAACATTTATTGTTTCAGTAAGTGTGTGTGTGTGTGTGTGTGTGTATTTAATGTGACAAGATGAACGATTGGATGTTGTAGTTTTGGTGTTTAAGTGTTTGATGAGACACATGAGGATAGTTGCTGCTTGTCAGAGGACAGTGTTTGGCTCTTAAAAGAGCCTTTGTGTTTGTGAGCAGGTGTTGGTGTTTACTTGGCTTTCCCTGCCTTCTCAGTCTTCTTGGGCAGCAGCACCGCCTGGATGTTGGGCAGCACGCCGCCCTGAGCGATGGTGACTCCGCCGAGGAGCTTGTTGAGCTCCTCGTCGTTGCGGACAGCCAGCTGCAGGTGACGGGGGATGATGCGGGTCTTCTTGTTGTCGCGGGCAGCGTTTCCAGCCAGCTCCAGGATCTCAGCGGTCAGGTACTCGAGCACAGCCGCCAGGTAGACGGGGGCGCCGGCACCAACACGCTCCGCATAGTTGCCTTTGCGCAGCAGCCTGTGGACACGGCCGACTGGGAACTGGAGTCCTGCCCGGGAGGAGCGGGTCTTTGCCTTGGCTCTGGCTTTGCCGCCGGTCTTTCCGCGTCCACTCATGGTTGTGGTTCTTCTCTGTTGAGTCGAGACTACAAGAAAATGTGTCTCCGGCAGCACAAAGCCTCGTTATATGTCCGCGGAGAGCGCGGGACGGTCGGTGCGGACCAACCAGAGGGCGACCCGCTCCGTCTTTATCCAAACACACACTTTGGTCCAATAAACAGCGCGTTGAGGAGGAGCCGCTGACCAATGAGGAGCCGGAGCCGTGAAGCAGCGTCACCGTCTCCCAGCCGCTGGCTCCCTTTAAGAGCAGCGGCTCTCCTGTCTCTGCTACTAGACTCGTGTTAACACAGCGATGGCAAGAACCAAGCAGACCGCCCGTAAATCCACCGGAGGCAAAGCTCCCAGGAAGCAGCTGGCCACCAAGGCTGCCCGCAAGAGCGCCCCGGCCACCGGCGGCGTCAAGAAGCCTCACCGTTACCGGCCCGGTACCGTGGCTCTGAGAGAGATCCGTCGCTACCAGAAGTCGACGGAGCTGCTGATCCGCAAGCTGCCCTTCCAGCGTCTGGTCAGAGAGATCGCTCAGGACTTCAAGACCGACCTGCGCTTCCAGAGCTCGGCCGTCATGGCTCTGCAGGAGGCCAGCGAGGCCTACCTGGTGGGCCTGTTCGAGGACACCAACCTGTGCGCCATCCACGCCAAGAGGGTCACCATCATGCCCAAAGACATCCAGCTGGCCCGCCGCATCCGTGGAGAGAGAGCTTAAAGTCAGCCGACACACCACCACACCACAACGGCTCTTTTAAGAGCCACGTATCTTCAACATGAGAGCTCAATCGTCACACATCATCATGCCGACTTTACTTCTTAATTATTGGCTACTAAACCTCACAATTACAAATACTTATGCATCTGTGTGACAAATGATCACATAGATCAGTTTAACTTTTAATTGATCATGTTTTTGGCTTTAAATTAAGTAGATGTTTGAGCAACTATTAAATAGTTAATATTTCATTTCCATACAAATGCAGATTTTTTTCTTCGTTTAATAATAAATTCTTATTCAAGATACAACACGTATGATCTAATAAATGCAGTCTGGTTTTTAAAGATGTGTGTTAACGTGTTTTCAAAGTTAAAGAAACTTGTTTATAGGTAAGTTATGCTTGTACAACATGACACAGTGTACAATATACAAGACTCACACATCCATGATTTTTAAATCTGCAGGGTTTAATGACTGTTTACTGTGAATGGAAGTCATTACACAACAGAACAACATATATACAGAATGTTTAACTGTCTCTGTGAACTATCCTTAAGCAGCTCCTTCCACCATGCAGAAGTTATGACACAGTAACAAACAAAACATGACTGCAATTCCAGTTTCCAGTTCAGTGATTTAAGATTCAGGCTTTCAATACTTGAAGTAATTCTGAGCCTGGTATATTCTAAATTGAATGCATTAGCATGTGATTTAGAGGTGTTAGTTTAACCTTTACAGATTCATTGTTGATAAAATTACAACTTGTCACTTTTCTACATCACATGATTCTTTGTGAGTTGTATTTATGTGAGAATCACACTCGCTGCTGTGTGTAGTTGTGTAATTCAGGTCTTGTCTGTTGTTTTCAGTGCAGTTTTGTATTTTGTTGGTACCAAATATTGGTTTGGTGCATTAAATGTGACATTGATGCTTGAGCTGTAAACTGTCCCTTTAAAACAACTGAATGTAAGAAGGAGACAACAAAACACATCACTTGGCTCTATTTATTTTCATGCTTGATTTTTGTGGTTGTAAATCGAGCTTTTTGCCTTAATCCCTTTTTTACTGTAGCAACCCACAGACAGAACAAATTAACATGAGAAAGAGAACTGAAAGCCCTAAACAGCTGTTTCTACATGTTCACTGTTCATTTTCAGTGATTGCTATTACTGTTCTGATTAATAAATGTAAATACATCATGATTTGTTGTTTATTTCTGTCCCCACCTTAACGTCTCATTAGCACACCTGATTCATTTACTTCATTATTTCATTCACACGCCTTACGGAGTCGTGGACAAGTTATTGATTCTGTGGCCACACATTATTATCCTGTTACAGCTTTTTCATTTTCCAAAGAATAGTGAGGTTAAAAATAATTTACCCTAACAATACACACACACACACACACACACACACACACACATATATATATATATATATATATATATATACATTTTTGCATTGTAGATTACTACTGAAGACATCAAAACTATGAAAGAACACATATGGAATTATGTTGTAAACAGAAAAGTGTTAAATAAATCAGGATATGTTTTATATTTTAGATTCTTCAAAGCAGCCCCCTTTTGCTTTGATGACAGCTTTGCACACTCTTGGCATTCTCTGAATCAACCTCATTCATGAGGTCGTCTCCTGGAATGGTTTTCCATCAGTCTTGAAGGACTTCCCAGAGGTGCTGAGCACTTGTTGTTTCCTTTACTCTGCGGTCCAACTCATCCCAAAACATCTCAGCTGGGTTTTTTGGTGTGGGAGCTTTGCTGGTGACACTGTTGGTGATTTATTCAAAACTGAAGGCACATTTAACCAGCATGGCTACCACAGCATTCTGCAGCGCTATACCATCATGGGACCATCATTTGTTTTTCAATATCAGTGACCCCAAACACACCTCTGGGTTATGCAAGGGCTGTGTCTATCTATCTATCTATCTATCTATCTATCTATCTATCTATCTATCTATCTATCTATCTATCTATCTATCTATCTATCTATCTATCTGTCTGTCTGTCTGTCTGTCTGTCTGTCTGTCTGTCTGTCTGTCTGTCTATCTATCTATCTATCGTTATCGCTTTAGTCTTTCTTTAAAATGTTTCATAAACTGGTCCAACCAATCGTTATATACAGTTACTTTTGGAATTAAGTGATTTTTTGTGGAGAGTTCAGTATCAGTTTATTTTTCTTTTGTTAACCTTCTTCTTTTAATATATTCGTCCTCCTGGGATATTTACATACGCAAGTTTCTATGTATTGTATACTCACAGTTTATGTTTTAATAAAGCTTAAATCCATGATAGGCAGTATTTTTGCCATTATTAGGGAAAGATTGCAGACTAAGCTTTCAGCATATTGTATTCAAGTGATCTGAGAGGAACACTACACTTCTGCAGCTTCGTTTGACTCGACTTGCTTATGGCCTTTTGATAATCTAGCCCATGACAGGAGATTTCAGCCAGTCTCAGCCAGATCTAGTGAGACAGCATAAAGAGCAACAATGTCAGGAATGAGAGCTGGACATAGTGGTGCAGTAAGTTTAACAGAAGACTTTCACTCCAGAAACTGGAGTTTGAATCCTGTGTCAAGTCTACAAGTAAATGTCCACTTTCTCTATTTAGACTCTGTTTTTGCATGTTTGTAGTTACTGGTGGGAGAGGCTTAGGACAGAGAAGGAGGAGCTGCAGGAGGAGTGCTGTATTTTAGTTTTTCACTTTGTCCAGATTTCTGTCTTCTGCCTCTTTAATTTTTGATAAAAGGATTTTGCCTGCCAGTTTTTCTTTCTTTCTTTTTTGGTAAATCTACATTAGCTTTTTGGTTCTGTGGCCTTTGGGAAGCAGTTTATGAGTTTATGTTGTCACTCAAGTAAACTGGTGTTGTTCTGCACACTGCCACAGAGGGGCAGTGTCTGCTTTACACTGCATTACATACAAACACCACTCAACATATTGAGTTGCTACAGTCACACAAATCCACAAAAGACAACACACATGGAAGCTTAACAGACTGTATTTACATATTTATCAATACAATATATACAATATAATATAATCATGTTTTGTTGACCTTTAAATTAAAGTTGAAAGATGCAGGACTGTGCGTTGATCACATGGTTAGTTTCCTGACCTCTCCTCTGCTGAAGCGATTTCCTTTGCCCCAGCTAACAAAGGAAAACACAAAAAAGCTTATTTGAGTGGTGATTCCTTTTCTTCTTCTACTTGAGAGACCCTGTATCTTTGAGTTTGAAGCACAGGATGCATGACATTTGCATAGTGTCACTACAGTCACAAACAATTTAAATTATGCATCAAATATGGCAACAGTAACAAAGCTTGGACCCACCTATTGCTGAGTACGGCGTAACAAGGATGAATTTCACTTTCTTTAAGTAGTGCAGAGGATTTGAAAGGCAGCTTTGGGTATTTTGAGAATAAATTCTTAAAAAGCTATTAATTCAAATGTGATAAATTGACCAAAATGTGTGGATTGTTTAGTTGCATTTGAAGGGCCACACTAATGCTCCTGGGCATTTGTAGGGGGTTATATTCTAGGTCTAGGACTACATACATGTAAAACCTTAAGAAATACTTAAAGAGCTAATTAAATCCACAGCAGTCAAAGTCATCTAGACCAAAACATATAAGGACATACAGGCTACAGAGAAAATAATTTAACCATTAAATGCATAAACAAAATGAGATATTTGTGTTTTCTTTTTTGACAATTCAAAAAGCTGTACAGCTTAGTTGGTGGCTGGACAAAGGTTTCTTTGGTAGGTGGAGTTCTGCTGGGGAACAATATTTCTAAAATGCTGCCAGTGGCCCTGCACCTGACTGCCACAGTTCACCTGAAGTCTCTTTGACAGGAGTCCACGGCGTCAAGCCGGTGATACGCTTGGGAATCCACTTGAGGGCAGCAGCAGAGGCCATCTCACCCCACTCGCCCTCAGCTTGGTCCTGCAAAGAATGGAGGGGGCTGCGATGATTCTTATAGATAGGAAATGAAAGACTTCGCTGCTGCTTTTTTGTATTGTACTGTAAGAAAAATGCAAACATATTTCTCTCTTGATGTTTTCACACATATAGCAGGTGTCCCTGTTCAGTTTGTTTTACAAGGTAGCAGTATAAGTGTTTGTGGAACAAGCCAAGTGTGAAAACATCTGCAAACTCACTGCAGCTTCCATCATCATGCATATAGTCAGACATGCACTTACAGGCAAGTGTGTTCATTCAAAGAAAAACACATCTCGCAACAACAATATGAATTCTTGTGCACACAGTGACATTCTCATGTTAAAAAATGCCCCAAAACCTTGCAACACACCGGTGCTCTATTCTACTGGCAAAAGGCACAACATCAGCAGTTGTGCAGAAACAAGGGCAGCACCTCCTCAGCTCCTCCTGAGGCCCCTAATGTGAGATAACCCTCCCTGGAGCCCGGGTACGGAGACTTCTGAGCTTTTGTATTCTCACCATTCTGCTCAGCGTCCACCGTCTGGAGGTTTAGAGTTGTCACAGTTATACTGTGTTTCAGTGCACTGTGTGTGTGCCACATCAGGGGTGTATACATTCAGTGTGACCTCACAAAGCTCACATTTTCCAAATTACTACTGCCACGAGAACAGGGCAAATTCTCAGTTTCCTTTTAAAACAAGTGAATTATGTTCAATTACCTGCTCTGCTTGGTGGTATTCGCCGTGCAGCTCACAGCCAGTGTCGAAAACATACTTCCCAGGTCCACATGGCTGCAAAATAGGATTGAATTTATTGCAAAATAAAGATGCAAACTTCATATAATAATATTACAATGATAAAAGCAAAACTGAGAGTAAAACTCTTGTTTATTACAACTTGGGCAGAGTTTGAAGAAATATTAAGATCCTTTATTTTGGTAAAAGCATCAACACAGCAATGTAAAAATACTCTATTACAAGTAAAGTCCTGCATGAAAATTCCTGCTTAAGAAACATATGTACATAGGTCCTAACAGCAAAAATGTAAACATTGGAGAAGTTTAGAGAGAATAATCATTATTCAGTAGAACTGCTATGGTTGGAAATCAGTGATCTGATCTTTAACACTATAGTGCATTTAAAAAGTGTGCTATATTATCAATTTAGTGAAATCTTCATTTTAAATGTAATTAAAGCTGTCAGTCAAATGTACAGGAGCAGCAAGTACAGTGTTTCCTTCTGAAATTGAGTGGAGTTGATATACAAAATAGCATAAAATGAAAATACTCCTGTAAACTAAAAGTACCTCATAGTTGTACAGTATAGTAGACTGAGTATTTAATTACTAACTAGGGTTGCAATTTTCGTAGGTCTGGTTGTCATTTCTATCAATTGCCACCACTGTAATTTCAGCAATTTGGGAACTTCACAGTAACTTCAGAGTAACTTCACAAACAATAAATCAGGGAAAAGAAACACAAAACTGTTAGGTGATCAGACAGATTTTTTCAGAAAATCCTGATGTATCTGACTTGGCACAAAAAGTGGAGAACTTTGCACAACAGCAACCATTATAGCCATCTCATGTCAGTTAAAGTCTTTATTGCCATTAACAGTCACATCCTAGTTGTCTTTGCATGGTAATGGATGTATTCTGACACTGGCAGCTTCACAAATCAAATGTAGAAGAACTGAACTTAAAGAGAATCCCATACTAATGTAGAGACACTTAGAGCTAAACTACTCTCCTTGTATTCTGCTCTGTGCTAAGTCATCTTCGTCTCTGACAAAGATTGAGCTCTCTTAGCACAAATGAACAAAACTGTTCAGACAATGATTTTTCCCTTTTCACAGCCTATTAATCGCCAGCACGAACATTTATTGTGAATAAGTCATAAAAAAAAACAACTTACATAACTGTTGACAAAGTTGCCCTTGTATCTGTGGTTAGTGTGGATGTACTCTCCAGCTGACTCCATCTGGCCTTTTACCCACGTGCCCTTGTATTTTGATCCAGTTTCGTGGTAGTGGTAGATGCCCTGACCATGCCTGGCAATCACACAACACCAATAATGGAACTAATTTGGTAATGTGTAAGTAAAGATCCAGCTACCGATCTGGACTGGAAGCAGGCCTGTCTGTAGTGAAATATGTTACAGACAAGTTGATTACATAGCTGCCATTTAACAGCATTCCAGTGGCATCTCAACATGGGAAATGTATAAATTATATTGCTGGTAAAGCAAAACACTTTGTTTGACCTGCAAGTCAACAAATCCGCACTCACTGCGCAGCTAAGGGCCACTTCAGGATTACAGAGAGAACTGGTCCTAACCCAGTGGAAGAATGTGTGTTATCAGAGATAAAAACTACAAACATCTTGTGATTTTGAAGCCATAGATATACCTCAAGTGATGCAGCCACTCTCCATCATACGTGTCTCCATTGGGGTAGGTGTAGACACCGTGGCCCTGTCTCAAGTTCTCAACCCAGGACCCTGAGAGTCAAAGAGAGACAACATGTAGAGTTTTGATTTCTGAGACCAGTGTTCAGCTGGGTCTGTGTTCATTCACAAGTTTACAAACCTTTTAAAAACTGTAAAAATACATTTAAAGCTGATTTGTTATACCTTCATATTTGGACCCATCTGGATAGTAAAAGGTGCCCTGTCCATGTTTCATGTTCTGGTGATAGTCTCCCACATATCTGGCACCATTCTTGAAGCGATATGTCCCCTTTTGGAGAAAACAGTCAAAGGTTACTCTGAAGTTACTGTGAAGTTCCCAAATTGCTGAAATTACAGTGGTGGCAATTGATAGAAATGACGACCATACCTACGAAAATTGCAACCCTAGTTATGAGGTACTTGTACTTTACAGGAGTATTTTCCCTTTATACTATTTTGTATATCCACTCCACTCATTTTCAGAGGGAAACACTGTACTTGCTGCTCCTGTACATTTGACTGACAGCTTGGATTAGGCCCACAAAAAACAAATACTTTCACTGTGTTTTAATCCATATTATGATTTTATCAATTGCTGGATTAGTTGTTTGGTCGAGAAAATGTCATAAAATGGTGAGAAATGTCAATCTGTGTTTCTGTACACAGCATAAGGATATCCAGTTTGCTGTCATAGAGGAGTAAAAAAATAATAAGAAGTAAGAAGTTAGAAGCAGAGGATTTTGACTTTTTTCTTGCGAAAAAAAACACTCGAACCATTGAATTGATTCTTAAAATATTTGATTATAAATTTATTAGTTGACAGCTAATAGATTAATTGTTGAAGTTCTAATAAACATTTGTGCTTTTTTGGATAACATATTGCAAAGCCTTACATCAAAATAAATATTGCTTTCATCACATACTGAATATGGAATTACAAGAAAACAAAAAGGTAAATAATGAGCAGTGATTAAATTTAGAGTGCACATTAACCTCATGCATAATCCAACAGATATCTATGTCTATGATTTGGTCTACTGGAAGATTTAAACATTTGTTTTGGTGTGAACGTTGGAGGCAATATGTTATACAAATCTGCTGTTTATGGAATGTACACGGGGCACCATGATTATTATTTCTTTATACCATGGTCTGGGTAAATCCTCGATTCTGATTGGCTGCAGGGTGTCCGTGTTATAGGACACCTTTAAAAAAGTTCCGGTCACATAGCCTGATTGTTCCAAATTATTGCCCTGGCTCAAACACTAGTTGCTAACCGTGGCAACAGAAACTCAGAACATACGGTTTACAGTATATTTATCACAACGGCAAGACAGCAGACAAAACACGAGTGATTTTTTTGTTTCCTTCATCCTATTTGGTGAATTTGAAAATGGTGGATAATATTTTTTGCAATAACAACGATTTAGGAAACTATATGTGGGCTTTGATTCTTTGAAACAAAATTTCGCATCATCCTCTGGACACACACAAGCGGTAAGAGGTGCACTTTCCCTCTGAAATGATTCTTTGTATCACGTAACCTAGCCTTAACAGTCATCTCCCTTCCCTCCACTGACTAGGCCTACTAATGTAACAGCTGCAGGTTCTGTGGCAAGAGCCGGTTACCTTGGCAATGCGTCACAACGAGACATTAAATAGTCCACTCAGCCGCTTCTTGTGGAAAACTTACGATTTTAACGGTAAAAAAACAACATTAACGTATTATTAATTGACTTAATATTCATTTCTTTCGTAAATGACAATGGTATAAGCGGAATAATGCCCTTCGAGGTGTGCACTATCAGAAATAAATGCGGAGGCGTTCGCATCGGACGGTTGCTTCCTCTTCGGGCATGATCCCTCACATAATTGAATGTGTAATTGTCCTGAGTGGGTTTTCTGTGGTCTCAGTGTCCTCTAAGCCACATGTGGATTGAGCTGTAGTGAGTACTTGGACTGGAACAGACCTAATGGTGGATTTGATCTGGACTTAGCGCTAACATCATACCTGTCCGTGTCTTTTCCCGTTCTCATACCCTCCCTGATAAATGTCTCCGTTGGGCAGAACAGCTTTCCCGACTCCGTGCCTCTCTCCTGCTTCGTTTCTGTCTCCTTCATACTTCTGCTCCAGCCAGCAAGTCAGAAGAAAATCAACAGACAGCTACATATCAGTCATCATATCAAACACACTCTGTTTACTAGCTATTTGTGCACGGCTAAAGTTAACATTAGCTTGACAACAAAGCGACTTAACAAGCTAATTGTGTTCTCTCACCCCCAGTTTATTTTGTTCGCCGTCAGACACATCAGATCCTATATCCCACATGACTCTGTGTCAGTTTCAGGACGAGTTTGTTTCAGTTTTAGTGGAAACGAAGCTTCAGAAAGCAGAGAGACGTTAAGCCAACTTTGTGTGCAGTTGCTAGTTTACCGTTGCCTAGACGACCACCCGTCACACGTGACCGAGGACCAGGCTTTAAAAAAAAATACAATGTACAAACACACTCGATGGGAGACAAAGGTGCATTGTATCTTTTACAGCTCAAATATAGAAAAATATAACAATCTAACAAATATAACAAAAATATAACAAACTAAAAATAAATTATAATAAAATTATATATATATATATATATATATATATATATATATATATAAATAACATTATATATTACAAAGAAATTCCAATCCTCCCACTTTATCAAAAATGTTTTTGGGGATGTGAAACCACAGAAAACCAAGTTTATCTTAAAAAAGCTTTTTATCCAGTTAACTCTGAACACTCCAACCATAGATTCAAAATCAATTGTTTTTAAGCCCCCTTTGTTATAGTCTTTAACACGTTGTGGTATTTTAATGTAGTGTGTGTATTGCTCCACATGAATTGATCCATAATAATGAATTAATCCAGGTTACACCAGATCTGCTCACTAAGCTCTGTCACTAGGGATGGAGTCTATTTCTGGAAGTGAACCCAAACAATGCAAATAGCCAACTCTTAGAGTTTTATGCAGTGAAAACAGGAAATAAGAGTCAGAGAAGAGAACAGACAATAGGATTTATCCTCTCAAACGATCATAATTTGAGATTATGAGCTGTACAATATAAACCTTTACATTGTTTAGTTTATCCAACCGACTTCCAGACATGGAAGTAAATAAACTGAGTTTATGCACATTGTTAATATTCCAGCAGCAGTCAGTTCATTGTTGAATGAAATTTCAAAAGCACATTACAGAAACTAGTTTTATTTTCAGGCCATGCCAATTCTAAGTAAGCCCAAAGTTTGGACTGTTAGTGATTGATGTCAATACCATAATGAGAGCGATTAGCTTTGGGTAAAAACATGTCCAGTGCTTCTGTTAAAACAAAGTCTGAGCCATACCAAGGCAAAGCAGTTTGGGCTGCCGCTGAAACATGTCGTACAAATCATTATTCACTATTCCACCAACATGATTGTAATTTTGTACAGTTGTGCATTCAGCTAAATTGAGGACATGAGCTCTCAGTATGCGGAGTGTGTGGTCCTGAAAAGGACCGTTGTTGTTGTGTTGCTGCTCGTTAGCAGGTTTACTTGGAGCTGGTGTACTTGGTGACAGCCTTGGTGCCCTCGGACACGGCGTGCTTGGCCAGCTCACCGGGCAGCAGCAGCCTGACGGCCGTCTGGATCTCCCTGGAGGTGATGGTGGACCGCTTGTTGTAGTGAGCCAGGCGGGAGGCCTCGCCGGCGATACGCTCGAAGATGTCGCTGACGAACGAGTTCATGATGCCCATGGCCTTGGATGAGATACCGGTGTCGGGGTGCACCTGCTTCAGCACCTTGTACACGTAGATGGCGTAGCTCTCCTTCCTGCTCTTTCTCCTCTTCTTACCGCCCTTTCCTGCGGTCTTGGTCACGGCTTTCTTGGAACCCTTCTTCGGGGCTGACTTCGCTGGTTCTGGCATCTTTCTCCGTCACTGAGGTAACGAATGAAACGGCAAACACAGAGCGACTGTTCTTATAGAGGCCACATGTAAATAGGACTGCGCAGCCCCCCGTCTGTAATTGGCTGAGCTGCTCAGCTGGTTGCCGTCTGGTTTCCACGGAAACGACAGCAAAGAAGGCAGGAGGACTCCGACATAATTGTATTATTTGGGATTTGTAAGCATTGGCTGTATATAAACACTTAATGGAGTTGCAGCTGTATAACGATGAATATCTATATCTATCTATCTATATATATATATACACACATACATATATATATATATATATATACACATAGGGAAAGAAAAGAAAGAACTACCAGAGCTTAACAATGTGTTCTGTAAAATTTTTTTCCAGCGTTTTGCTGAAAATAGAAAAACATTTTTTTTATGAATTATCCCTCCCATTATCTTTGGGGTCAATTTGACCCCCAATTTCAGGTTTAACATCTCTAAATGAGTAGTTGATATGATTTTTCCTCTTTCTACTTTGTGATTTTTTTAATTTAATGGGGACAAGTAGGTAAACATAAAATTAACATGACCATATTTTTAATGTCCTGTACACATGTTGTTAGCATTGGTGTTCTTTTGGGTCAATTTGACCCCAAGCTATTAAAATCCCAACATTTTCCACACATTTGATTTGATTGTTTTCGACGATACTGAAGTCACTGTAACATGCAATTTTGTAATGTTGAAAAAGTTTTGGGGCCCTAAGCTAACATAAACATAAATGTAGCAGTGCAAGAAGCATTGGCTCCAGGCCCTAGCAGGTATGCTGTGAGCAGGGGCCAAGACATGAAATGATAGTGTGTGTGTTTGGAGAGTGAGGTGGATGGTGCTGCTGTGTGATGCTGCAGGCCAGCATTGAATAAAGTGAGAGGCAGCAGTTCCAAAGAGTGCTAGTAAAAAAAACAAAAAACAAAAAAAAGCAGTCAGATCCTGATCATGAAGATCATGATTAGAGTTTGAACAGCTGCTGTTGGTCCGAGCAAAGTGTAGTAGTGTGTACCTTTGGGGATGGTGGTGGTTTGATATCCCAGCTGGGGGGATGAAGAGAAAATTGAGGTGAAAAAAATGCATATAAAATGATGCAGCTGCTGACAAGCAGCAGTAGTCAAAGGACTTAAAATGAATATGATGTTGTTTTGGTAATCATTTTTTGCAATGGTTATAAATAAGTGCATGAGATGTGTTTTGTTTTGCGGTGTGAGGCTTTGGAATGTGAGCAGTGATGTTGTGAGTGTGTGAGGATGTAGTGAGGCATAAGCTGGCAGCTCTTTAGTGGAGACTGTGGTGGCTCTGAAAAGAGCCTTTGGTGTTCATGGTTGTTGGAGATGAAGCAGCTTCACTTCTTGGCAGCTTTCTTTGCTGCAGCCTTTTTGGGAGCAGCTTTCTTTGCTGCAGGCTTCTTGGGAGTAGCTTTCTTAGCTGCTGGTTTGGTCTTCTTTGCGGCAGGCTTCTTAGGGCTCTTCTTGGGCGTCTTTTTGACGGCTTTCTTAGCCGCCGCTGCCTTCTTGGGTGACTTCTTGACCGCTGCCTTCTTTGCTGCTGCCTTCTTGGCTGCAGCGGGCTTCTTGGCGGCGGCAGGTTTCTTGGCTTTAGCGGGAGCCTTCTTCTTGATGGTCTTCTTGGCCGGCTTGGCGGCTTTGCTCTCCTTCTTGGCGAGCTTGAAGGAGCCGGAGGCCCCGGTGCCCTTAGTCTGGGTCAGAACCCCCTTGGTGACCAGCTTGGTGACGGCGGTGTTGATGCGTTTGTTAGCCTTGGTCACATCGATGCCTTTTGCGGCGAGCACCTTCTTGAGCGCCGCCAGCGATACCCCCTTCCGCTCCTTGGACTCGGCCACAGCTCCGATGATGAGCTTCGAGAGGCTGGGTCCATCCTTCCTGGGCTTGGTGGCGGCCTTCTTCTTCGGGGCTTTGGCCGGGGCTTTGGCCGGGGCTTTAGCCGGCGCAGCTGCTGGAGCTTCTTCTGCCATGTTTTCGAGTCGCTGTCTGTCTCAACGTGTCCGAGCTGGACGCAGGAGGCGGGACTTATTAAGACCATGAGAACCGTGGAGAGGCAACACATGGCGCTGCTGACGCTGCCGCCTCAAACGCAGCCACACTTGTGTTTTCTCCGACACGTTTTGGACACGAAATACATAGAAAACGACCTTTTTCCACTCCACAGTCGCTGCCACACGGACGACACGCGTGTCTCTCTCCACTCGGCCCATGTTCCGCTTCCAGCAATTTGTCAGTCGCTTCCAGGAGGCGTCTAAGCTGTCGGACACACGGTGACAGAGTGCAGATCGCTGCCACTTTTCTGCACATTTGTGCTCCTAAAACGACTAAAAGCTCCCCGTCCTCGGTGGAACAGCGGCGTTCCGGTTAGCAGAGACATGTGAGGACACGCTGGAAGAAAAACGGCGGAGCTGCGCTGCTTTGTTGGCCTGCAAGCGGCGAGTTTTGGCTCCTGGCAAACACACGGACGCGGCCGGTGCTCGGGGCGGCTGTTGGTTTCCAGGTGATCCGCTGGAACAGACTCTCCGTCTGCACTAAATGTCTAGGAAGAGCAGCTGCACTGAGTTTATCTTTTAATGCGTTATTGTTATTGTTGTTATTACTATTATGATCATCCCTCTCTGACTTTTTCTTTTTTTGCTGATTTCCAGACGATCAATACAAAGTCAATGCGTGTATGACATTACTGGTTCGACAACCCAAATGCACAAGAATGGACTGAACTGCTAACAAATAAATAAATATGTAGTAGTTGGTTAAAACCCCACTTTTTAACCCGCATTTACCAAACTTATATTCTGAAAATGCAAGAAACAAAAGAGACATTTCACAGCCTTTTCCCACATCTGGGCCCATTAGACCAAATCTAAGCCCCACCACATACAGATGGTCACATTCGGACTACAGAAGCAGAAAACATGAAATCTTTCTTTCTTCTTCATTACATTTTCGCTAATAACATTAACATCTGATGAATGTAAAAGTGGGATTCAGACAGAAAGAGAGTGAATATCGTTCAAATGTTCAGTTTTGACTCTTTACGAGAAATACACAAAACTTCTTTTTTTTTTTAAAATTATTTCAACTCTCCCCAAAACAGAAATTATTTGATCCACTTGTATATATTATTACAGAATTTTGATTGAAATAACAGTGAACGTGGGTCGGCAGTCAGTTTTTGGCTGCTGGAGGAAGGACTGTGTTGATCCGAACCTACAGTTTGTGACACTGCTGCCCCTTCAATCAGGTCTCAATTAGACTTAGTCCATTTGATCATCTTTAACATGGTTGTTTAGTTTCTGTTAGTTCCAGGAAAACATCAAACATTTAGTTGTGTTTCCTCTTTTCAAACGTGACTTTTGATTGGATTTTAGAGTGAAGAAGGTCAAGACATGTTCAGATGTTTCTCTACTTTGTTTAAAGCTTCACACCAGCTGGGATCCAACCTCTGAAAATATTGTGTGATGGTGTTTGACTGAAAATGAATGTGTTTCATTGATGTCGTCGTTGATGTAAATGTTTGTTTGCTGCTCTTCACTGCAGCTCCATGAGTCCATCTGCTGGACTGGTAGAAGTGCAGCAGCTGTTGTTGTTGAGGAGGACTTCAGTGGATCAATGATGTTTGTTTCCTCTGCAGGTGAAAGTAGAAAGTATGTGTGAGCTGCTGTGAGTTCAGCAGCATGGATCAGTGAGAGGACAGAGAGGAGGGGGTCCCTCCCGAAGCTCTCTGTGTGGGGAACAGGAGAACCGGAGCAAACTTCATTTTTATGTAAAACAGAAAACTAACCAGAACCAAAGAATGCCAGGCTGAGAAAGTTCAAGGCAGGAACAGACACAGCATCAGACTATTCACACTCGGCGCAACACATGAATTTACTCTGAAGCAGACTAAAAGATACACATGGAAACCTGATACAGAAAACGGCAGATCAGAAGCATGACACTTACTCTGGCAGATTATGCAAAAGAAAAAAAAAATAACACAGACTGAAACTAAACACTTAGTCAAAGAATAGGACACGACTGCCAAGCTCAGCAGGACCAATGAACAAGAACAAGCTGATGAATACAGCAATGCTCTACCTCACTGACAGCCTGACTAGGAGAGGGCAGACAAGGTGTGTGGCCTGGTGGGAATGACTTCTCATGCAGGTGAAGGAGCCAGGTCTGGATGTGAGGAGGTTCTCAGAGGTGTATCTAGCTTTCCGGCCCCTTTACCTCTTCCCTTTTGTTGCTTATCTCTGTGGGAGACGTAATTCAATTCAATTCAATTCAGTTTTATTTATATAGCGCATATTTACAACACAAGTCATCACAAAGCGCTAAACATTGTAAGAAAAAAACAATGTGTAAGTGGCCTTGCAGTCGAGGGACAATTCCTGTTTTAGCCTTTGCTAGTTGCATTTTTGAGCTCTTTTTTAAGCACAGTGATGCAGAGTCTGACACGACCGTTCACACTTAGTGCAGTGACGATCCGATACACACACACACAATGCATGGCTGTATATATATATATATATATATATTAGTGCTGTCAATCGATTAAAATATTTAATCAAGATTAATCGCAGGAATGTCATAGTTAACTCACGATTAATCGCAAATTAATCGTACATTTTTTAATCTATTCTAAATGTCTCTTGAATTATCATTTTATATGAGGAGGAGGCGGAGAATTTGCGTCAGCTGTGTTTAGCCATCAAGTAGTATTACAGACTGGATAAACTACGATGAGAACTCAGTTCACTCTGATAATACACACAGAAAACTTTGGTCTTGTCAATCGTCACGCGCGCACCCCAGGCCGCCGTCACCTGGCTGAGCATCTGCATCAGCGGCACATGGTTCGGGATGCGGAAAAGGAGCTGATAGAAAGGCGAGTGAGAATATTGCTGCTGTACCACCACCAGCAGGAGATCCTGTCGGACTCCGACGGCAAACACCTCGAGCCCTCGCCGACCATGCCCCCGCCCGCGTTAAGCTCGCGATACAAAAATTTGACGCCGTTAAAATTGATTTGCGTTAACGCGTTAATAACGCGATATTTTTTGACAGCACTAATATATATGTGTATATATATATATATATATATATATATATATCTCCTTACAGGCTCTTTCAGTGGCATCGATACAACTCTATCTTTAAGATGCTGCATTTCTTCGATTTTTTAAAGACCCTCGATTTAAAAAAAAAAACAGTTCTCTGCTGGAGCCATTCCATCATGAGGATCTGTTACCACCATACTTCATGGCTGGGGAAGTTATATTTCTGAGTAAGGGCAAAGCAGGGTGGAGCAATCAAAAGCAGCAGACCAGCAGTAAGTTTTTGTTCCAGTATTCTAGTTTTACTTGTGTCCACATGCAAAGGAATACATGTCTCACCAAACCAGCAGGACAAAGGAGTCACCAAGGTGCAATGGATTACAGCAGAGTTCAGCAGCAGAGCCTCAACCTGACCCCTCTTTCTCACACACTGCACCCATCTCTCACCTGGCTTTTGTACCTGGAGTCTCCTCCCACTCCTGTCACCTGCACACATTTACATTTAAAACATATGTACATAATTTAACATTATTTACACTTCATATACACAATGTAAATGATGAATGCCTGATACAGATTAAAGAAAACACGTAGTAAACCGAAGAAGTACTAAACAAAGGTCAAATTTAACAAAAATCCCCATCTCCCCTCTCCTCTGATCCTCAAACTCAGCCTAATCAGATCATTGACAACTGCTGGAGTCCTGTGGCTGCATCCTCATGTGTGCACTCCATGAAAACACGCCCCTGAAGTGAACCTCAAAAAGAGAGCAGTTAAGAAGAGTTTTGTCCACAATCACACCAAATAATAAACTTTCTCTATCAGTCTGTTTTGTTTTTACAGTCAATATGCATATGTGTTCCTTTTTCCTTAGTGAGGGGAATGCTTCCCAGCTCCCTCACACTGACCTACCAAGTTGTAACTAACCAGAAAGCTGTCATGAATCTTAAAAATACAAAACTGTATTTTGTCTGTCAAAATGTAACTAAAGATATCCTGAATTACACTTTAGATCTACTGGTACGGTGTTTATGAAAATGCACGAGGTCATTTATACTATAGTAATTACAATGGGACTGGTCAGTATTTTTATCAGTCTAAATGACTTTTATTAACATCTGTAATGTTAATTCCAGGTAGTCAGACACAGCTCATGGACATTTAATGAATTTATGTGTTTGATAAGCAGCCAGAAACAGCTGGTTTCATATTCTACTTGATTTTGTGCTGTTTATAAAATATATTCTCATCCTCTAAGTGACAAGAACCATGTATTTTTCATCATTTTTCATCATCTTGGATGACTCTTAATAAAGGTCTGGGATCAACTATAGATGTTCCTGAGGATACATGATGGAGACATATATGTGCTTACTGAGATGTTGTTCAGGTCTCACACACATCACAAACTGTGGACTGATCTAATGGACTCAACAAGTCTGCTGTTTGTGCTCCACAACACAGAGATACACTTTAACACAGATCCAGAGTCTGCTGGAAGAGACTTGATGGAGAAGCAGTGAGTGATGTGGAAACCAGCAGGTAGTTGAGACTAATCATGACTGTGGAGGGAGAACAAGGAGCAAACACTCCACATGGGCTTCAGTTAATCAGCTGACCTGCTCTGGAAGATGGATATACAACAAATGTAGGAATAAAATCTGTGAAAATGAATGAATCCTGTTTGGATGATTGTTAGTGGTAATTTAGAATCCACCATTGTGATGTCACAGTCACAGTATGTTCACATTGTGAAGGCAGCAGTTTGAGGAGTGCAGAACAAACAGTCCCTCTGTAGCAGTGCACACACTCTTCACACATCTGAGAGCGTTGGTATCACAGAATATTCTGCTTTTACTGGTCAAACTTCAACAACATCGTATTTTCTGACTGGTCACAAGAGCAGATCAACGTTTCCTCTGGAAAAGGTCCAGGTAAGTGTGAAGAATGTGAAGTTACACTCAGAGGAATGCTGTTGAGTGTTTCTCAAATGTTACAAATTGATGTGGAATAAACTCCTGTGCTGTGAGCTGATAGAAATTTCTACTCAGAGCTAGTTTATTGATTTCAGTGTCACAGGTCAACAATACTTTAGAACCTGAACCAATCAAAATATATAACTACAGTATGTCCAGATATTCTTCCAGATACATTTCTGTCAGGACAGAGATTAAATTCCTCTACAGTTCTGTTACCTTCCAATGTTTACTATCTACTAGACACAGTTGATGCTGGTTACTATTGCATATTGGATGCACATTGATGCTGTTTGATGCCACTCTTTTCATATTGCTCAAAATTGGAATTAACCTGTGGAAAAAGTGGATCGCTTGTTTTATGCACATTAAGCCAGTTGAGACTATCACCACTCTTATCAAACATTAACACCTTTTAAAAACACAAAGTAATAAAATACCACAAAATTTTACAACAATGCACAAACCACCCCCTTTTTTATTTATTTTTTTGTTGTTAAGGAGTAATCATTTGCTGCATCGACATCTTTAAATCACTTACAGTTTTTCTCAATTGGTTTGGCTCATTTCTCGAAACTGAAATTACATTCTCAAAACTCTAAGATCATTTAGCAAAACAGTCTTATAGTTCAGCACAACACCATAGCTCACTTGCAAAAGCTCATATCTCTCCCAAAACCTTTCACTCATGCTTCCAAACTGAGTTCCTTTCTCATATAAATAGTCAGTGCCACCAAAAATGCAAGGATCCTTCTCAATTGCTTTGGCTCATTTCTTGAAACAGACCAGACGTTCTCAACACTCTTGGTGCTCTTGCCAAAATAATCTGGATGGTTCAGCACAACACCATGGTTCACCTGCAAAAGCTCATATCTCTCCCAAAACAGTTCACACGACTGGTCAAAACTAAGTTCTGTTCTCATATGAATAGTCAGTGCCTCCCAAATGCAGCGTCCCTTTGGCATTGTGTGAGCACTGCAAGTCAAAATGTTTAGATGTTTTGTCACTATGACAGATGACTATTGAAATATCCCTCATGTCCACCTCTCAGTCTGAGCCCAGTCCTTCATTTACAATGGTTACTGTGCTAGTTTTAGTTTGTCCAGCTAACAGAATACAATTGTGTATAAAACTGAAAAAATAGGATTTCATGCTAAGAGTAGTCTCCAAGGTTTGTCATCACACATTTCACTCATACTGCCAAAGAAACTGTAACTTTTTATCGTTTTTCTCAGTTTTTTTACACACAAATACTGGTGCTTTAGACACAATGACCACAACATGTAACTCATGCACCAACCCCCTGAACCAGTTCTGCTAAACTACAAGCACAATGCCTCCTTTACACTCACATTGCAGTTCTAAATCTCACTCTTTTCAAAACACTACACACAATTCTCTGCATTTGGCAAAATTTTCATGAAGAAAATCTCTTGTTTTCTCAAAGAACACACTGTCATTCAAAATTCTAAAGTTAACTGCCCTGCTATGTACAGTGACTCATCACATGGACAAACACCTGTCACACAGTTTTACAATTAGCAGTCAAAGCTTAGCATATTCTCCATTCCTCAGTCCTACTGAAGATGTTTTTTCTGCCTTGAGATGGAAAGTGTATGACCGAATATACAAACGCGTATACCCCTGACCAAGCTATGGAAGATGCATATGGAGATATAGCAGTTGATGCTTTCATGGCTGGATTCACCATGCTGGGTGATATTTCCCCACTGCTTGGCCAGGGAAAACATTGGCTGTGATGTGGATGAGGTGCTGTGGCCAGACCGAAACAGAAGAGAAGATGCAGCATAGTTGTTTTTTTTACTGTAACTGTATACAGTAAATTCTTCTGTTGTTTGTATGACTTGTATGTAAGTCATTATGATAAATTGAGAAGAAGTGTTTTCCGTTCATCATAGTGTTTTACTTTGAGCACATCAGTGTTCAACTGGTTCTTATAAATGTCTATTCATATGATGGTCTGTGTCCTTTGAAAACAAAATAGCATTTTGAGAAGAAAAAACATTGTTTTAAACACACCTTTTTAATCAGGCTTTTAACACCGCTTAATTTTTTATTTTTTTCTTAACTTTTCATTTTATTTCATCTTTTCTTACAGTATTTTATTTTATCTTATTTTATATTTGTAAGTTTTATGTTTTTAACTCCGGTGTTTCCTCACGAGGGTCCTCCACACTAGGGGGTGTATCGGGTCTGCTGCTGGGGGTGCTGTCTGCGGGCCCTTTCGGCCTGTCTGGTTGGGGGGCTCCTCACCTCGGTGTGGGTCCCCCTGTCTGTCAGGGTCATGGGGTTTCGGATGGTCTCCCTGGTGGTCATGGCCTGGGACTCCTCCCAGTGTGGACGACCCCAATAGTGGCGTTTTCCTTGCTCCTCAGTGCCATGCCATGTCTCCTTGTCTCCCTGCTGTTAGGGGTGTGTGTGTGTGTGTGTGTGTGTGTGTGTGTGTGTGTTGGGTGTATATTCATGAATGGAGGGTGGAAGGGATGGGTTTTCTTGTGTTATTTTATTTTTTATTTTTATGTTATATATATATATTTTTTTAACTGATGTGAAGCACTTTGAATTGCTTTTATTGTACGAAAGGTGCTATATAAATAAAGTTTGATTGATTGATTGATTGATTGATAAAGATTTTTTTGGGGGGGCTTTTATGCCTTTATTAGATAGGAGAGCAGACAGAGTCGGAAACAGGACAGAGTCAGGAAGGACATGCTGTAAACACCTGAGGTCGAAATTGAACCCAAGACAGCCGCTGCACCTCTGCACTTAGGTCACACAACATAAGCACCAGGCTATCAGGGTGCCTGAAATAACATTGTTTTGAATGTAAAGTTTCATTTTGCAGGAGAATTGAGGGGTTTTGCTCATTGTGTGTGTAGAATTCTGAGAGTATGACACATGATTTCAGAAAATGAATGTAAACAATCGAGAAAAACTGGACTCACACACATAAAGTAACTTTCATACATCAGAGTAAAAAGAGAATCTATACAGCATAACATACTGTAATATAAACACATAAACAAAAAACAAGGAACATTATATGGAGCCTACAGTGCTGTAAATAAAGCTGTCCTCACCGTCCCTCTCCTGGCCACCGTATGTTCATGACTAATCCTGACAACTGAACAGACTATTTATTGTGCATGTGATGACTTATACAATGAAATGATGCTGACATGTTTTGGAGTGAACGACCATTAGACTGAGAAGTCAACAGTCAGTTTAGTTCAACAAGATCTATTCACTTGGAAATTGTGCTAAATGAAGGCTACCTGTACTAAATCATTTGCAAAGATGTACTGAGACATCGAGACAAGTACTAAGATGTTTGCAATTTGATGAAATGAAGGAGAAATGCCATTCTGTTGTGAACAATTGCCAAGTAGTTTGGAGGTTTGTCCAAGTTGTTTTGAGAATGTAATTTCAGTTTCGAGAAATGAGCCAAACCTATGGAGAAAAACTGTAATAGAGCTCATTTAGGTGTGCACCGAGTATTCAACTAGTCTAAGTCTGCTATGGTATGTACCAATTACAAAAACCCCTTTAAAATATTTACCATTTCAATAACCAGGTGGTAAGCAAGTAATTTTTGCATTATAAAAATAAAATCAGTCTTTGTGGGTAAATTTTACCCATCGACAGCTTTAAGTGTCTCTTACTGTGATAAGCCCTTTGAAGTTGCTGGTTAGTGGTGGCTTCCAACTGCATGTGGTTTTGACAGTTACGATGTAGGCTTGGGTTCATGCAGGACGAAGCCCATCAACGAGGTGCATTGGTGAGAAGCAGGGGTGCAACTACCTAGTTTCTGGGGGGGTATGCAGACCACGCTCTCAAGAGGCAGGGCCGCACTCTGTACGGCTTCGGAGGTTAAACAGCAGCGGCAGCAGCCGGATCCAAGCAAGCAAAGGCCCTTTTCAGGGCCACACACCCAGAGAGAGAGAGCTCAGTCCTACTAGACAAGCTCATCTGTTGCTATGTAGCATTTTGCATTCAACTGCATTCATTTGCATTAACATACAAACAACATTAACTAACAATAATCTATAGTCAGGGTGCTGCAACACTTGACATCTCATTTACTTGTACTCTGTCCACATTATAAAGGTGTAAGATCGAATGTTTCCTTACTAGTTAATGAATGATGGAGCAGAGGGTAGTCTGATGTGGTTCAAGTTTCTGTTCATTTAGACCTGCACCAGTTACAAAGCAGTACATGTTAGACACTGCTGCTCTTTGTTCAATTCAAAACTTCAAAATGAATTAGCCACAATATTTATCTGACTGTAGTTATTTATCAGCTGCAACACACATTCATGAAATGTTATAGACAGTATAATGTCCAAAATGTTATATTAGTGTTACTGTGGTATCTCTACTACCATTTCATATTTTTTGACATTCATAATTTATTATTTTTTTATCAGCTTGCAGGCTGTATTCAGGAAGTAGTGTCATTACGTTAACCCTTGTGTGGTGTTCGGGTCTGTGGGACCCGTTTTCATTTTTTATCAAAAGAAAAATGATACGATTAATTATTTTTTCAAACTCAGATTCACTGGCCTTGGCTCATTTTTCTGTGAAGAAGATTTATCAAAACAAATTTTCAATGACCACACACTGTACACCCCCCCTACACATTACTATTACATACAGGATGTTCGGGTCCACTGGACCCGGGGCTAATAAAAGTGTATAAATTGTTGGTCCTGTGTTCCTTCACTCTGTCCTCCCCCTGTCTGGGCCTGCTGTTAGTGTGTGCGTGTGTGTGTGTGTGTATGTGTGAGTTTTGTGTTTCTGCCATTGACGTTCCCACACAAGGTTGCAACATCCTTGCAAAATTCAGGTACTGACACCTGTCTGCTCTTGCATTCCCGCACGTTTTACCCTCTGTCTTGCAGGAACCAATCTTTATTTTTTTACATTCTAAATTGGGGGCAGGACACAATAAATATAGCTTTGCCAGTGTTGGTCCTTATCACAACTGATCAAGATGGCCAAAAGATTCTCTGTACAGAAGGACTTGCAATTGTTTTTTTAAGACAGCGAAGCCTTTGATGATGATGTAGACCGAGAGGAAGAGGTTTCAGAATGTGAGGATCACATTTCTGAAAATTCAGAATCTGACAGTGACTTGGAAGAATCAGATGACATTGAGCATCAGCTAGCTCCAAAACGAAGATGAGCCACAGGACCAGACCATCAGCAGCCAGCCCGTCAGGAGCCAGTCCCAGGACCAGACCATCAGCAGCCATTGCCAGGACCAGCCCTGGAATCCTATGTGCCAAAGAAAGGCAAGAATGTGGTACTCATGAGGACACTGCAGAGGGATGGGAGGATCTGTGGCCAGGAGCATCAAAAATCAGAGATCATCATGGATTATAATGCCACAAAAAGAGGGGTGGACAAGCTGGTGACTACGTACAGCTACAAAAGGAGGACCTTACACTGGCTACTGGTGATATTCTTTGACGTGTTGGACATCTCAGCGTACAACGTCTTTGTCATCTGGATGGCACTGAACCCAGAGTGGAACAGAAGGAAGTTACTTTATGTGATCAGCTTGTGTTGTGCAAACTGAAATTAATGTGTTAAATTTCAAATGTTCAAATAAATGACCACAGTATGTGAGGCTCCGGCACTGTGTGTCTGAAGTGATGCAGTGCAGCACAGGAGCCCCTCAGGGTACAGTGCTCTCTCCCTTCCTTTTCACCCTTTACACCTCAGACTTCTCATACAACTCCACAAACTGCCATATCCAGAAGTTCTCTGATGATACAGCCATTGTTGGATGTGTATCTGAGGGGAACGAACTGGAATACAGGACGGTCATCAAGGACTTTGTCAGCTGGTGTGAGATAAACCACCTTCAACTGAACGCCAGCAAGACAAAGGAGATGGTGATCACCTTCACGAGGAAAACACCACACTTCACTCAGGTGAACATCCAGGGTTTGGACATCGAGGTAGTGGAGTCCTACAAATTCCTGGGTGTTCACCTAAATAACAAACTGGACAGACTGACAACACCCAAGCCCTGTACAAGAAGGGCCAGAGTCGCCTCCACCTGCTGAGGAGACTGAGGTCCTTCGGTGTGTGCAGGGCTCTTCTCAGGACTTTCTATGACTCTGTGGTAGCATCTGCTATCTTCTACGCTGTGGTCTGCTGGTGAGGTGGCTGCACTGACAGGGACAGGAAGAGACTCAGCAAACTGATCAGGAGGGCGAGCTCTGTCCTGGACTGTCCACTGGACTCCATAGAGGAGGTGGGTGAGAGGAGGATGCTGGCCAAGCTGACATCCATCATGAACAACCCCTCTCATCCCCTGCATGACACTGTGGGGTCTCTGAGCAGCTCCTTCAGCAGCAGACTGATACACCCACGGTGTAGGAAGGAACGCTACCGCAGGTCCTTCATTCCAACAGCCATCACACTATACAACACACAACACCAGCACAACCTGAATGTGTTGTAGCTTCTTTTTGCACTATTTGTCTACTTGCACTATTCATCGTACTGTTACCATGTGCAATATTATTTATTCAAATTTTCCTTGGTAAATTTTCTTTTCATATTCATACGTCACTTGTTGTTGTATCTTATTGTATATTTAAAATGTTTCTTTATAGTAGATTGTTTATTTTCTTTTTTATGTATAGGGTATGTTGTGTGTTTTTCTGCATTTTCTCTGCTGCTGTAACGAGGAAATTTCCCCGTTGTGGGATTAATAAAGTATAATCTAATCTAATCTAATCTAATCTAATCTAAATGAAAATCAATAGTTACAAAAACCTTGCTACATTTGTAAATTTGTTGATTTTTCCTCTCATATCTTGATTGTAATTGATTTTCTTTTTTTTATTAACTTCTTTAAAAAAGAAACAAAAGCGAGTAGCTCTTCAATTCATAAATCTGATCTAACAAAGGTAAAAGGCAAATATTAACCATCCAAGTATATTCAGTTTACTATATATGGCTTGCAATTGGGATGAAAGAAACTTCTGTTAAGTATTTTAACATAAAGTTGTATGATTGTGTTGAACTTAACCCCCCAAAATGCAGCGGGTCCACCAGACCCACCAACACTGGCTGAGTAACAAAAATATGAACATCACACAAGGGTTAAGAGCCACCACAACGTCAGAAAAGAGCTCAGTAACACTCTTTCAACAGTCCTTTTCCATTTTCCACAATCACAGTGTTTTAATGAGGAAAGACAAATTACAACCTCTCACTCTTTGTGGGGTCGAGTCCTTCTCACCACTGACTAAATACAAATCTGTTCCTCCAATATACACGAGAAAACCTGTCCTGATGTGATGCCTGTCCTTCCATCTGTCTTGTTGTTTCCTATTCAGTATCAGTATCTCCTATGGAAGCAAATCAGACTCATCAGATTTTGAATTTTAAAAGCTGTTGATTTTCTAACTTTGAATTTTTTTGCATTGAAATTATGTATCTGAATTTTTTTATATATCTGAATTTAGTTCATCAAAATTTCAGTAGCTCAAATTAAATTCAGAGTCAAAAATTCAGGTGTAAAAATTCGAAGCATTAAACATTCGAGGTGCCCAAATATCAGTGCTCAGAATTCGCCGTCAAAAAATTCGCTGTTCACATCCGGGGACTTAGACGTAAATAATCGATTCTTGCCTAAGTCGAACCAACGCTCAGCCAATGAAGTTACGCTCCTCTGGTCATGTGACACCGACGCTAGGAAGCGCAAGAAGCCGGTTAGACATGGCATCCAACGGTAACGGCGGCGCCTCGGTGAGTATATTAACCCTTCACTTGCCTTCTGTGTCATTTGTTTTGGTGAGAGTCAGTAACCTGTAATGCATGACATGTTTCTAAATAACAGGATTTATTGGATAATATCTTTTCAGTGACGAGCCGTTGGTTACAGTTTTGCTAGCATGGCTAAAGCTGTGCCAACGTTATACAAACTTTTATTGTACTAAACGAGCACGGAGGCACTAAATATGACTTATGTTAAGGTGTGACTGACCAAAAACAGTATAAAAAGGTCACACTTATAGCACATTCAGCAGCTGGGTAGTTGAGTGAAAATTTTATAAACACTCAAATGGACGGACATGTGTAGGCGGTGTAAAGAACCAGGTAACCCAATTAGTCTATGCAACACTTTGTTTATTGTGTGTTTCCTGATCTGGCTAAATTGTTATTTGCTCTTGTTCTTGAAAGGTTTTAAACTGTGTAGTAAAAGTATTTAAGGTGAGCAAACAGCTTGAAATGAACTGCCCTTGAGTGCCCTCTTCATAGCTGACTATTCTATTCACACCATGGTATAACAGAAGTTATTGTGCAATGATGGTGATAAATGCAGGTAGTTTTCAAGTATTGCCTGTTTAGTATATGTACCTTCCTATAATCTGTTCTAATGTAAAAGTGTCTAATGTTCCAATGTGGTCTGTCAGTCAAATTAAGTCAGTTTTACCACTGGTAGTTTGCATTATATAACTTTGTTTTTTTCTGTTCTAGGAACTATTGCTGAATCACCTTTTTGCGAGACTTCGTTCTCGTTTGGAGCATATTCTGGCACGCGTGCCTCTGGATCTGGACTTCTTAGAGTTTACTTGCACACAAGAACTTGTGTTTTTAAATGCTTTATCCAGCCAAGTAGCAGTTTGCCCAGCTATTTTAGATGCACTGACACAGCTACACTGTCTTATCTGCTCAGAAAAAGAGAACAGTAATCCACATGTTGCAGTTGTGCACTTTGAGACAGGACCAGCTGGGCGACAACGAATGGCCATATCCCCAGACCACCTTTGCAACTTTCTGGAACTTAATATGTCTGTCCCATGCATAGCTAATATCCTTGGGTTGTCCAGAAGCACAGTGCGCCGACGCATGGCTGAGAATGATCTCTCAGTAAAGGCACTATACAGCACCATTACAGATGAGGAATTAGACCAGGTTGTGAGAGAAATTAAATCCAGGCAGCCCCACTCTGGATATCGAATGATGAAGGCACTTCTCACAGCCAGAGGACTGAGGGTGCAGTACAACCGTGTCAGAGCTTCCATGCACCGTGTGGACACTACTGGTGTCATATCACGTATGGTTAATTTAGGATGTATTGCTCGACGGACCTACTCTGTTCCAGGCCCCCAGTCTTTGATGCACATCGATACAAACCATAAACTAATCCGGTAATTTCTTTTGGAATCATTGTTTAGACAAAGTGCAAATGAATTCAGACTATGTTTATAAAGTATGTAGCGGTAAACAGTATGCAACAGAAAGTTGTATCTGTTACATGCATCATCACTGCTAACTTCCTAAGGCGGCACACATCCAGTCCATTACATTCAGCAACTGTACAATAAACACTTTTTTATTATGTTAAAATAACTTACTGTTATTTACAGTTGGCCAATTAAACTTTATCTCTTTCAGCTACAATATAGCTATTTTTGGCGGTATTGATGGTTTTTCCCGCAAGGTAAGCACATTTCTAAGGATTAAGTGTATATGTTTTTGTATACATTAAAAACTTGAGCATCTCATAGTGGTGCAATTGCTTTGTGTTGCAGATAATGTATCTTGGTACAGCATCCAACAACCTGGCATCAACCACTCTTGCTTTCTTTCAAGAATCTGTTGAGAGCTTTGGGTTTCCTCTCAGGTAAATATGTATTTTGTTAAACTGGAAATGTTCACAATATAATACAGTACATCACACCATACCACCCCACACAAATCAGCTTGAAAGCACATTTTGTAATCATTTTTGCCATAATTTTATTTTCAGATGTGTCACTTTCATGAACTTGTTTCATATTCAATCCATGTAATTTAACCAATATTGCATATATATGTTCTTTGAAAATGGTGTGTATCTATTTTAGGGTCCGTGGTGATCAGGGGGTAGAAAATGTGGACGTCGCATGCCTCATGTTTACAGTCCGTGGCACTGGAAAGAGCAGCTTCATGTAGCCCTCCTACTGATATATACTTTGGCTTTACATAGAAAAACCTTAGCATAGGAGACAAACCAGCGTAAGCTACTAAATTACCTTCGGATTCTTAAATAACCTCTGTGAGTGTGGGCATTTCTCTTATTGCGTAACTCTCATCTCATTTTAACAGTTAAACTTACCTCTAGCACTAATGACATCACTAACACACGATAACATGAACAACTAGTCTGCTACAATACAACATAACAACATTTATTTGCTGCAGAACAATGATAAACAGTTTAATATGATGTTACCAACCCAAATCACCCAGGATTTAGTCTGTCCCCTGGTACCAGGCCTTTTGTGCACAGTTGGAGCTCATGAAGAAACATGCAGGGTAGAAAATCCCGCCGCGGCGTCCAAAACACACGGTCCGGCTTCCAGTTCCAAAAGCAGAAAGTTCGGCGTCCAAAAAATATAAGAAGTTCAGTCGCAGCTTCCAAAAATAGAACGTTCAGCGGCAGCATACAAAATACACAAAGTTCAGCTTCGGTGCAAAAAAACAAACTCCGTCCAACCGCGCTCAGTCTTTACCACACGGGTGCCTCACCACGATCCTCGACTCTCTCCTCGCTCGGCGAGCGGCAGCTCTCGGTCGTCTGTTCCTTGGTTTTTCCTCCGCGTGTAACTTTTCCTCCATTTTACGTTTTTTCATTGCCGTCCTGCTTCGTGCGCTTCACTTTCCTCATCCCGCCCCTGAATTGATTCGGTTGGTCCCCATGTCCATCACAACATAACAATGATTTGTCAACTACAGCAGATTGACACCTGTCTGACTGAATCAGGATAGAAACAACTTGTGGCATTCAGGGTCATCGCAGAACGTAGGAATTTAGAATTACGTGCAGAACAGTACATTGACAGCATTGAATACACTTACCAACAAAATAAATGACAATATCAAAATACCAGGGCACTACACTCTCCCCCCACTAAAATTGTCATGTCCTCATGACATGTAAAACACAGGTCTATTACCATAAACAGGTTAGAACATTTCTCTTAACATATCCATTTGAAAAACACACCCCTGTATCTTTTGATAGGAAATAACACAGTATCAGCTTGACCTTTGACCTCTACAGGAATAACACCATGTGTAGTAACAGCAACTGAGCTTGGGTTACCCAGCAAGTCATAAGTCAGTCGATGTGGAGCTTTTGTCTGTCTCCGAGGTCTGATACTTCCTGCCAATTCTGAGTCTCTGTCTGGATCAGCAGTAGTCTCAGATAACATAGAAGGTTCATTATCAGTCAGAACTGTAGTGTCTTTTTGGGTCTCAACAGTCTCTGAGTCTCTCTCATCCTCACTTGTCTCCAGCGAGGTGATAGTGTTCATTGTCTCTGGCTGTTCAGTCTCATCATCCCACAGAATACCAAGGTCAAGACTGAAAGGTTCAGATGTTTCATTCTCTGCTTTGTTCTCTAGATTTCCAACATCATCAAACCATACACCATGTTCCTCATCCTCTGAGTCAGAACTCTGTATGTCTGGTACAGTAGATCTTAAGGGTGTCTGTTCATCTGATGATCTAACATCCTTGCAGTGTCTCTTTCTCTTCCGGCGCTTGGTTCTGATAGGAGGTGCAGTTTCAGGATCTGAGACTGGTTGTAGTGTCACCGTTTGTCCTAGAGGCAAAAGGTGATTCCGATGGAGGATTTTGGTGGGTCCATCTCCATCTGCTGGTCTTAACCGAAACACTGGCAGGTTTGACATTTGACTCTCAACAATGTATGGGTTTGAAGCCCAACGATCAGCTAGTTTGTGCTTCCCTGGCAGCCCCAGATTTCGTGTCAGAACCCTGTCTCCAGGCAGCAACTGTGTGAAACGGATCTTTTGGTCATATCTCCGCTTGTTGTTCTCGTTCTGCTTGGCAGCAGCTGCTTCAGCAATGTTGTATGCTGCTTGCAACTCCTTCCTCATATCAGCAACGTACTTGAGGTAGTTTTCCTGTCGTGTTCCATCACTTGACGTTCCAAAACAAACATCCACAGGCATCCTGGCTTCACGCCCAAACATCAGATAATAGGGTGAAAACCCAGTGGCCTCATTTGGAGTACAATTATAAGCATGGACCAGGTGTGCAATGTGTCGACTCCATCCTTTCTTCCTACTTGGCTCCAAAGTCCCAAGCATATCCAATAATGTCCTATTGAATCTTTCAGGCTGAGGATCCCCTTGAGGATGATAGGGAGTGGTTCTGGATTTATCAGTGCCAAGAATGCTTAACATCTCATGAATAAGACGACTCTCGAAGTCACGTCCTTGATCACTATGAATCCTCTTTGGCAATCCATAATGAACAAAGTACTTTTCCACCAAAACTTTTGCCACGGTGATAGCTTTCTGGTCTTTTGTTGGGAAAGCTTGGGCGTACCTTGTATAGTGATCAGTGACAACCAAGACATTTTCAGTGTTGCTAGAGTCTGGTTCGATGGATAAAAAATCCATGCATACTAGATCTAGTGGACCATCACTGTGCATATGCGACAATGGAGCAACTCTTCGGGGTAGAGTTTTTCTTTTAATACAGCGTGCACAGTTCCTGCAATAGTTTTCTACTGCAGTTTTCATCCTCGGCCAGTAGAAACGGTCTTTGATTAGGCCATAGGTCTTGTCAAAGCCTAAATGACCAGAGTCATCATGTAGCGACTTCATCACCACTTTCCTGTACTTCTCAGGTAAAACCAACTGAGATCTATGAGATTTTCCAGGAGGACTTGTGACTCGGTACAGGACACCTCGTTCTAACTTGAAACGACCCCATTCTTTCAGTAGCAAAGGGCAGGTTCCATGTTTGGTTCTGTCAACTCGTGACACATCTCCATGCTGAAGAGCTCACCATATCTCTCCAATGGCAGAATCTTCTCGTTGAGCAACTGACAGCTCTTTCTGACTTAAAACAGGCATTCCCTTAGTACTCAGAGTAGACAGATTACAGAAAGCCTGTGGAAGGGCATGTGTAGAGGGCACTAAGTGATCAACTGCTCTCCTAGGATGAGAATTTCTCCGCTTAGTTACTGTACAACTCTGACACATGGCTCTCACGCCTGCAGCTGAGATGTCGTTCCATCTCTGTTCTAAAGTCTGTGTGGGGTGTGGGCGACGAGACAGCGCATCTGCATCAATGTTCTGGACTCCAGCTCTGTACTTTAGACTAAAGTCATATGTTGTTAATGCTGCTAGCCAGCGGTGACCTGTGGCATCCAATTTAGCAGAGGTCAAGACATAAGTCATCGGGTTATTGTCTGTTCGGACCTCAAACTTAACCCCGTGCAGGTAGTCGTGCAGCTTGTCTACCACTGCCCACTTTAACGCTAAAAACTCAAGTTTATGAGCAGGGTAATGTCGTTCAGAGGGAGTTAAGCTCCGGCTTACAAAAGCAACTGGTCTCAACCCTTGACCTTGATCTTGATACAGTACACCACCTAAACCTTCTCGGCTGGCGTCTACATGCAGAACATAGGGCAATGATGGGTCTGCAAAAGCCAATACAGGGGCTTGAGTGAGTCTTTGCTTCAGCATTTCAAAAGCTGCTTCACATTTGTCGTCCCACCTACACCCAAAAGGTTCAGCTGGATTAAGGTAGTCACCGCTTTTGTTCGACTTTGCTTTCTTAGCAGCGGGTGGATATCCGGATAGCAGTTGGTTCAAAGGATAAACGACTTTAGAATAATCCTTCACAAACCTTCTGTAATATCCACAGAATCCGAGAAATGACCTCAAAGCAGTCACTGTGGTTGGTCTGGGCCATGTGGTTACTGCTTCAGTCTTTTGGGGGTCTGTAGAGACACCATCTTGGGAGATGACATGTCCCACATACGTCACTGAAGGCTGACAAAACTGGCATTTATCTAACGACAACTTAAGACCCTCGTTTTTGAGTCGGTCAAGCACCTTTAACAACCTCTGCTCATGCTCTTAAAGTGTAGCACCGAACACAATAAGGTCATCGAGGTAGACCAAGACTTCAAGCAAGTTCATGTCTCCGACAGTCTTTTCCATTATGCGCTGGAAAGTTGCAGGAGCTCCTGACACTCCTTGTGGCATCCTCTCGAATTGGTAGAAGCCAACTGGACAAATGAAAGCAGTTTTCTCCTTGTCAGTTTCACTCATTGGCACTTGGTAGTATCCGCTCCGTAGATCAAGCACGCTAAACCATTTGCTGCCGTTTAAACAAGCCAGTGCATCTTCAACCCTTGGCACAGTGTACTGGTCCGGGACAGTACACCTGTTTAAAGTTCTGAAGTCCACACACATCCTTACCATTCTTTTTCCTCACCACTACTATGGGTGAAGCATAAGGGCTTCGAGACTCAGTGATGATCTCAGCATTCTTGAGTTGCACCAAATGCTCTCTCAATGCTTCAACATCAGCAGGTGGGAGTCGACGAGACCTCTCCCTGAACGGTTTGTCGTCTGTGGTTTTAATAGTGTGGTGTGTGCTTTTACAGCATCCTACATCAAACTCATGAGTGGAGAAAACTTCACTGCGTTCCATCATTTTCTTTGCCAGTCTCTCTTTCCATTCCTTAGAGACAGGAGAATCTCCAAAGTTGAAAGAAGCTGGAGTCACTTTATCCTTAGACTCATTTCTAGTCTCTTTGCTCACTGCATGTGAAGGCATCACCTCCACAGGAAAAAGATGAGCGATTGGCATTCCTCTGGTCAGTGTGACCTCTTTGGCTGACACATTTCTGACTAGCACAGTGATTCTCTTGGACATCACTACAGAAGATGTCTGCAGCTCTGGCCTCACCAGAATCTGTTCAGGAAACCTTGAGTCTTCCAAAGGTTCCTCAGGTGAATCCACAAGGATCTCTTGTGTACTGGGAATTCCCTGAAACTTTGGAACACCTGTCACTCTAGCTACCCCTCCAGGGCGCAAGGTTATAGGTTTTGCTTGAGAGAACCACACAGTCCCTCTCTTGTGGTCATCATTACTAGGGGGTGGCGTGTCAGCTAATTTTTCGAACACATTTTTGAAAACAGGGTGAATATGCATTGTGCTCAAAAAGTTCTCACCTCCCCTTTCTTTACAGCTGTTGAGTAGCCGTCGCATGGTAGGTGTGTTTGTGCCGACAATGATGGATGCTTCGCCTTTAACAACGGGGTCAGGACAGACCAACACAAGTGCATCAGTGGTTTCAATCACTCCTACATCAGCCTCCATGAACTCCAGCCTGAGTGACAAATAACCATCGTAAGGGTAATCAGCAGGGCTAAGACCCCATATTTGTAAAGTACTGATGGATGTCAACGGCAAATGAGCCAGGTATCGGTCATAGAAGGGTCTGTACAGCAAAGTAACTTGAGAACCAGTGTCGAGGATGGCTTTAGCATAAATGCCTTCAATCTGTACTGGTACAGCTGAGCTAGGGCCAACTAAGCCTTCAGGTATAGTGTCTACCACTTTTTTATCAGTATTGATGCACTTGGTGGAACGTGTCTTTGCCACCGGGACATCAGGCCGTTCCTTTACTGGGTCCCGCGGTAGTTTCCCGCTTTCTTTGTCAGTTTGATCAGGCGATCATTGACTCTCTTGAGGTTTTCTTCACCATCACAGTCTCGTTTGAAGTGTCCATCCTCTCCGCATTTATAACAGAAAATGCCTGGTTTGTCCTCATAGCGGAACTTTTGTGACTTATCACTTCTCCTGAATTTCTCCTTAGCAGGGATTTCAGTTTGTGGTTTGTGGGTGTCTGGTTGAGTCACAACTGTTGCAGCTTTAAGGTTCATCATCTCAGCTTTCATAACACTGATGTCTTTCCTCAACTGTTCCACCTCAGCGTTTCCTTTAGCATCCAGGTGTGGTCTAGGAACTGAGACAGTGTTAGACAGAACGGAGTTTTTAACATCATTCTGACTCTGAAGCACATCTTCCTACTCCCTTACTTCTTTCAACAGTTCACTAAAAGTATGGGGTGCTCGCAGCTTATGGGTCATGCGTATGCGTAGAGCAATCATGTCACAGGGCAACGCACCCTTCACAATCTGATCGATACGAAGCTGATCCATTTCAGAAATCTTGACCCCACCTTTTCTAAGCACACAATGCAGCAATTTATCCAGTCTGAGCAGATAACTGGAGAGCTTTTCACCATCATTTTGAAATGTGTGTCGGAATCTCACAAGAAGGTCAGAAGCACTTTCAGTGGTTCCAAAAGCCACCTCCAAAGCCTGCATATAGTCATATGTAGTAGGGTTCTGCGTTCTTAAGAATCTCACAATGTCTGCATTCATATCAGGAAAAAGTGTTCACAATCAACGGTTCGTTCAGCAGAAGAGATAATGCTAGTTCAAAGTGGCGACATCATCGATTCAAATTCAATTGCAAAAAACTTTATTCGTCCTCAAGGGGCAATTCAAGAATGTCATGTTTCGGTAGTATGTTAGCCTTTAACTATGAGTTGGTGTGTTGTTATTTGTAGTCTTTATGGTAGAATGTGGCAGTTTCAGTGATATACAATATGTATGTAACATGATCCAATTTCACATAGTAAGTTATGCATAAACACAAAATAAAGAAGAAATTCAAAGGCCTGTTTTTAACCAATAAATCAGTTAAATTATATTTTAAAACTAAGTCTTGTACAGTAGTTGATGAAAAATGTTTCATAAAAGAAACCTCAGTGATGTTGCCTTTTAGTTGTTTACTTGGGTGTGTGAGAAGTTGAGTGTGAGCTAATTTTTTATACCAAGTTAAAATATTTTTTTCAATTTTATAATTTTCTAAGATTGAGCGACTGTGGAGAGACCTGTGGGTGGCGGTAACGAGTATCTACCATGATGTTCTCCACCACCTTGAAGAAGAGGGATTCCTCAGCATTGCCAATCTGGCACACCTGTTTTGTTGCCACTATGTGTTCCTGCCACGCCTGCAGGATGACCTTAATACTTTTCGCAGTGGTTGGGACAATCATCCAATAAGAACCGAAAGCCACATGACACCTAACCAGCTGTGGGTGCTGGGTCGGACACATCACCCAATTCCTGGACCAGAAAACACAGAGGTACATGCAAATATAATGTGATTTTAATGAAAACATTGATTCTTGTGTTTTAGTGATTATATTAGAAGGCAAGAGCACCTGACATTTGGAAGTGTGCCTACCGTTTTTCTATCCAGATGAAATAATACAGCATAAAATTCACAATTTTGTCTCTTTGTAGGTCATAGACATTCCTGATATTGAATGGGAAAACAGTGGACTTCCTCACAATGACCACTCGAGCGTTGTGGTCCCAGGCACAGAATGCCCACTGACTGATGAACAGATGACAGCTTTAAGAGATGCAGTTAACCCCAGAGCTGAATCTCAGTCCTTTGGCAGTGACATTTACATTGCTGCTGTTCAGTTTTGTGAACAGTTTCTTTCTCTGTGAAAGAACTAGTCTGAGAATCGGAAGCACTTCACTGTAAGACAATTTTCTGACAACAAAAATCTACAGTAAGAAGTCAATGGATGCCTTTCCTCACATTAAGCCAGTGCTGCACATGGATGTTGTTTATGCCTTCAAAGAAAGTTGTGTTTCACCGATTGCCCTGATCGCAATTTCTGCTGTGACATGTATATGTATGTGTACATCATCCCATTCATCAGTGAGAAAATAAAATCAGTACAATAGTTCATTTTTAACTCCTGCTTTAATGTTTTGATTACATACATTGTTCACTGGAAATATTTTTAAGTTTACATACATTAAGTGTATGCCAGAAACAAACTTGAGCCAGATAATTAGGTCAGCTGGTAGAACAGGTAAGAGAATCCAACAGTGCACTTAGTTTTTTTAGTTAACTAACTATGTAACTATATATAAAACAAATCTTGTCTGGCAAGTGCAAAACCAGTCCAGGATGTCACTCTTAAAAGATGTGTAGTCCTTGTAATGTCCTGGGATGCGCAAGGTCTCATAGCAGGTGGAGGCTGTGGGGTATCTGCCCTTCACTACCTCTACAGAGAGAGTTTTCGGTAGAATCTCCCATCCAGTCCAGAATTTGACCAGATTGGTGAGTTCAGATGGTGTTGCTATGGAGTCGATAAAAATGGATTGAATTAATGGCAACAACAAATTATCTAAAAATCTAACCTTACTAATCATCCAAACAAATGACCAACTACAGCACTTACAGATTACCTTAAATGAAAGATTAACCCTTGAGACAAGTTGTTTATAGGACAGCTAAGTCATTTTCACAGTATAACTGAAACAATAGTTTAAAAAAAAAAAAGCATGTGCACTCTGGAAATCTACCGTTGGCAATGAACTCCTGAAGATAGCCTGACATGCGGCGTTTGGTTTCACCTGGATAGTCGTCATCGTCATCTTCATCGTCATCCTTACATGGCCATGCAATGTGCTGAAGAAGTACCTGTATTGAGAAAGAATTTTTCCACTTCTAACATCCTTATATTGCATGTCAGTTTTGCAGTCTTATTTTCTTTGATCAAACATCACTAGTGGTAGTTTTGGAAAACCTGATTGATTCTGGTTTACGTGATATTGTGTAGAAGGCAGAAATAATAGGAAAAATGTTGAAAATAGACAGCAATAGATGCTGACCAGGTAAAAGTATATAATGAGTATACAAATATATAATAGTACTGGAGAATGGCATACTTAGAAAAATACAAGATCATAGTAGCTCAAATTCACCTCTGGGTTGATATTCCCTGCTCCCTCTTTTGGAAAAAGCAAGGCTACTGTGTCAGGTCGTTGAGCCAGCACTGCCCACATTGGAGTTTCTTTAAGGCCTCGTCGCAGCTGCTTAATTTGTCTTGTGACACGCCCAAGTACCCGGTCATCGTAATAAGAGAAAGAATGTAAAACATGTAACATTTCATGTCTTTTTGTAAAGCAAATTGGAAGAGTAAGATATTAGAGAAAGGAATATTTTGAGGGATGTATTTTCTTTTAAAAAAAGTTATGTTTCTATCCACTGATAACTAAGGTAATAATGATACTGTACATCCGCTCACTGAGAAAACTCCCTGCATTTGCAGTATTAAAACCCACCCTATATCTTTGACATTTTCTGGAGAATAATTTAGCATATAAGAAGTGACACATTTTTAAAAGCAAAAGTTGTTTTCCCTGGGGAATAAATGAACTCCCAAAATAGAAAAAGGCAATTTAAAAAAAAAATTGTGTAGCAATGTGCATTTGGGACCAATACTTTACTACCTCTAACCTTGGGAAACTGACATTTTCCAAACTTTCCCACTTACAGCATGGATCAATAGCTTCTCAAAAAGCCATCTCCTGCTGTCCTCAGTTAGGGGAGGGAGGTCCCAGGCATAGGCCAATTCCTGAACCCTTAATTTATCTTTTTCGGAGACTCCAGAATGCCCTTCAAGCTTCAAAACAAAGAGAAGCAAATTAGGATAGAAAAAAAGACTTTGCATGCCAGATTCTATGTGCACTTGTAAAAAGAACTGAACCATAAATATATATAAAATGAAAGGAAATAACTTATTTTTTAAATGACCATACAAGTCCGATTGTTTCTCTGATGTCGAGGTCTGGACAGTCCTCCAGTGTAATGGTTGCAGTTTCAGGACTTCCACCGAGCAGTACATGGACAACAGCGGGGCCGAGTCCTGAAAGGCACGGCCCTCCGTGAAGAAAGGAGTGGCCTACCATTCTCCCTGCCATGCGGAACATGTCACTTTCCACAAGAAAGTGAGAGGCTGAGGGGACTAAATGGTTAGGCTGTCCCTCAAAAAGTCTTGTAATGTTGGAGTTTGCTGATGAAGACATTAAAAAAAAAACACAAACTATAAACAATAGGCTTTCTCTTACTATACAGGACAAGCCAAAAGTTTGGACACACCTTCTCATTCAATGCGTTGTCTTTATTTTCATGACTATTTCCTTTGCTCTGATTACTAGGGTGGCTATTTTGAAGAAACTAGAATATAAAACATGTTTTCAGTTATTTCACCTTTTCTTGTTAAGTACATAACTCCACATGTGTTCATTCATAGTTCTGATGCCTTCAGTGAGAATCTACAATGTAAATAGTCATGAAAATAAAGACAACGCATTGAATGACAAGGTGTGTCCAAACTTTTGGCTTGTCCTGTATAAAAACATGCAGGTTAATATTGCTTAGTCTTAATTGCCTCTAAGTATGAATGTGAGTGGGAATACTTGTCAGACTGCATGTATCAGCACAGTGATGGATCAACTCATAATAGAAACTTGGTATAAAAAAAAATCCTATGCCACCTACAATAAACTCAACATTTGCAAGGTTGTCATAGACACAGGACACATACCAAAATTGATGCAAAACCCTGACTTCAACTTCTCAATGCATGCTGACAGAAAAAAGCGAATGACACCCTCTCCAACAGCAGCATCTCCTGCAACACAACGTAAGGTTAACATGATGAAGACGGGACTCTAAATCACTTTTGACAACTAAAAATTGTAACTGGACCTACCTTCAAGTCTGCAATTCAGAGGCCGTGCCCATTCAACATTTGGTCGTTTGTAAAAGGAGATAAGTGCCATGTCCTGTTCAGCAGGACTTTTTCTTATGTCCATGCTGAGAAGCAATGGACTCTCCATTTCATGAATTTGCCGAAAGTGATCAGCACACTGAGATATGGCCTTGGTAGGGTCACTGATCGTTGACCAGGCTAAAAAATGAAAAAAAACAAAAAAAAAAAAACAAAGTTGTTTCAATATTTATGTTTCACTTTCAAGTAAGAATACAAAATCTAAATGATGAGCTGTGAAGACTGTGCTGAGACCTGAATTTATTATAGTTAGAATTACTGTAGCATTTCACTGTGTAGAATAGTCTGGCTGCACCCCATTGTCATTCTGATAAAGGAAAAAACACACTGGTGTGTTTGTATGTCTAACACCAGCCACAATCATCTAGGGCAGTGCTAATCCCCGGATGTCATGGTATTGCACCCTGCAAAATAGTGACAGGGGAATTTTGGGGAGAACATTTGCAAAGTGATGTTGATAAATGAACACAAGACACTTCTTCTGTTCAGGATCAAATTGACCTGAACAGTATATGACAGTATCCATGTCATATAAACATGCGTGGGGCGGGGGAGGGGGGACAAATATGTGAAAAGAACCATTTTCATGTTATATGTTGATTACACCTATTAAGACAAGCAGAAGAAGATTCATATCAAAAATACTTTTAACCTTTTTTTTAAAAAATTTTTTTTAAAATGGGTCGGTTTGACCCGCAACATAACAGGAGGGTTAACTTTCCCACATCACTGCTAATCCTGAGCTGTACCTACCATGTGTAACTGTTGCACAAGTTCCAGATGGTCCAGGCATTGCTGCTTGTTCATCCTCACTTCCATGCATCATCTCAATACCTGCACTACTCACATAACATTTTTTGCATGTTACATTTGCATGGCGTGTGTAAACAAGAGTAAGACAGTTGTTGACAAGAAAAAAAACATCAACAATTAAAAGTAAATAGATACCTTTCCCCACATGATGAAGCGTGCACCTCAATAATGTCAGGGGGAAACATTTCTGTGCAGACAGGACACTGCTGCATAGCTGCTGTTGAGAAATTGAAGTTACAACCAAGAACAGTGTCGTTTTCAAACAAAAGATTTTAAAATTAATTTTGTGGTTTAACACTGTGAGATATTCTAACAAAAACTTAAACAAAGATTAGTCACATTTATTTTCTTCAGGTTCGCTGTTGCCCAAATCCGCCACGTTATCATCACTGCAGTCATCAGCAACAGCACACGACTTAATGTGTTCTCTCATGAGCTGCAGAGGAACCTCTTGTTGACAATTCTGGCATTTGGCTTTTGGCATGCTACTGAATGCCTCATCTGTTAGTGGTAGGGGATTTGTGCAGAGCTCTTCCTGTATTGGGGCTATGAACAGACTTTTACCCCCATGACTTGCAGCTTTCAAAATCCTGCGTGTGTAGCCAGTCTCTTCTGGTGCAACTTGCGACAGTTTACGACTACCCCACCCGCCTGTAGAAAAAATGGAATAGAAATTTTTGACTTCATACATTTCACACTTTATTTGTTATTCATTATATCTAAAAAAAAAAAAAAAAGTCAAAGCTAATAAATTGATGGTGCACATGTACTTTTTGTGAATGAGCAACACTAACACACAAACTTGTGATGTCATACCTGACGACTTGTATAGCAGCCATCCACCATTAACTGTTTCCAGTTTTGGAAACACTGTTTTGAGGGTGTCACACAACTGTAAACACAAAGCAAGACAACACACATCATTTAGATCGTTAATTGCTTTTATCACACTGCATGACAAACTAGCAAATCCTTGGATTTTTTTAATGTATTAGAACTCACAACTCTCAAACAAGGCAGCTAGGCTAAACCACATGTTAGAATCAAAATCTGTTCCAAACAAAAAGTAGTCTGCTACTACAAATTGTGGTGCCATGTTAGCAGACAATGTTACCAGCATTTAAAGGAACAGAGACGAACGTATGTTCCTGTGAAGTACTTTGGGCATGGAGATATTCTCAAAATGGCATCAGTTCTATTTCTCACAGAACCATAATCCACAGTTTTGTCCTATTTACGAAAACATAACTGTATCTTTGGTTCTACACCAAACCTGTTTGTGATGTGTGCCCACAATTAATTAATGTGATTGCTCCTCAATATCTCATAACAATACAATTGATTATATGTGGATTCTTGCTTTTTGAACAGTTTGCATGCTGCATGCTATTACCTCTTCATGTGTTGTGCTCTCATCTAGATGAGCAGTCCTACGGCCCAACCCAGCATGAGTATGGACTATTTGTTCCTGCTCATTAGGAGACTTTTCACAAATCTTTGGCAACAAATAGAAAGCCACCTCAAGCGGTTTAGGTCTCTTTGCTGGAAGAAGACTTGCTGCAGGAAAGCGCCTCTTTCCTCTGCTCTTGGTGAAAATACCTGGAAAGGATCTGTACAAAACAAAACAAAAAAACTAAAACCTGAACTTTCCCTACCATCCCATTATTGTTTTTTCTCATCACTTTAAACCATGACTTGTTATGACAGACATATTTGAAGATTGAAACAGATGAACACAGAAAAACTTCACACTCTTCTGTATAGTCTCACCAGGTTCCAATAAAGTGTAATAGACAATAATTTTGGCATTCACAACTGATATTTTTTCTTTTCATTAAATACATTTCACACTAGCCTAATGTAAAACCGTTTTTAATGGTTTTACATAGTGGTTACATATCATAAAAAGACTCATCTCAGGATTTACTTTCTTCAATTCGCACATTTTTATATCGACAATACGGGTAAGAAGTGAAGCATGCAACACAAAACTCTGTATACCATGACTTACTATAAGTGACAGGTGGAATTTGCCCATATAAAATGACAACATGCAAACATATGTTTGCACTTGAAATATCTCCTGGTCCTTTATGTCTTTACCTCGTCATTTCCATCTGTAGTGATGGCCTTTCAGGCTGAACTGCTGAAGAGCTAGCCTGACTTCCCTGCCTCTGCTCTCTGCAGGATTGTATCCAAGAGCATTTATTTATTAACCATAAACAAATGTATAATTGAAAAGTAACAATGAGCCATTTGTATATGAAATAAAATACAATGCTTTACCCCGCATGTTGTTCAGTAGTATCACTAGCGGATGTTAGCAAGTTCAGCAAGTGTCTGGCTGACTGAACAATATTAGCATGACTGGCCTGTCATCACAAACACAGCACAGAAAAATATGGACATCACAAAGCAGTGGCACAAAGATAAAATATTAAACAACTGAAGATCACTAAACTTAAATGAGACTACTATAAAAAGTTTAGTTAGTTACACTACATGCTCTTTATCGGCTTCAAAAATTGTTTTGGGAGAAGTAAAACAGCTTGTTGCTCATCTACCAAGCTGCTGAACGTGCTGTCAGTGTGACCTTTAGGACACAGTAGGAGATAAACATGCTAACGCTGTCAGACTCGGGCGATGAACACCGCGAGTCTTAATGCAACTACAAAGTTGCGTCTATAATTCGGGGAGTTCAAACACAAAAGCAGCTTTTCCTCCACTTTGCCTTCCGTGCAGGGGTCGTAGTGCGGAAGGGCCAAAGTTCAATCATTTTTGGCGGCGCTGGTGCCACGCCCGCGGGCATCCGCGCTGTACCATACATATATAGTGTAGTATACAGTGGATTAAAGGAAGCCTCGAGGCATTTTATTCATCGAATTACTCGAGGAATAGTTTCAGACTTACTTAACATAAGTCATATTTAATGCCTACGTGCTCGTTTAGTACAATAAAAGTTTGTATAACGTTGGCACAGCTTTAGCCATGCTAGCAAAACTGTAACCAACGGCTCGTCACAGAAAGCTCCTCGCGGATATTATCCAATAAATCCTGTTATTTAGAAACATGTCATGCATTACAGGTGACTGACTCTCACCAAAACAAATGACACAGGAGGCAAGTGAAGGGTAATATACTCACCGAGGCGCCGCTGTTACCGTTGGATGCCATGTCTAACTGTCTTCTTGCGCTTCCAAGCGTCGGCGTCACATGACCAGAGGAGCGTAACTTCATTGGCTGAGCGTTGATTCGACTTAGGCAAGAATCGATTATTTACGTCTAAGTCCCCTGATGTGAACAGCGAATTTTTTGACGGCGAATTTTGAGCACTGAATTTTGGGCACCTCGAATTATGAACACTGAATTTATTTGGGCACCTCGAATGTTTAATGCTTCGAATTTTTACACCTGAATTTTTGACTCTGAATTTAATTTGAGCTACTGAAATTTTGATGAACTAAATTCAGATATATAAAAAAATTCAGATACATAATTTCAATGCAAAAAAAATCAAAGTTAGAAATTCA
>CM045447.1:3749351-3764351 GCA_024666655.1 Dascyllus trimaculatus | reverse complement strand
TGGCAAAATTTGTTTTTTTCACAAGCGGGAAGGTTGTGGACCTCTATGGAATACGCTACGATGATTATGACTGTGGAGAAGTGAACCACAAAACGCCAGTGTGTCCACTGAGTTGGAATGTCAAACTTTCAGGGAGAATTTGTTTTTTCCATAAGAGGGAAGGTTGTGGACCTGAAGAGGACATTCTGTGTTTGGCACCTGGTATGATGACTATGATTGTGGCGAAGTGAACCGCTTTCTGAAGCGACCAAAACGCCAGTGAAATTACTTAAAGAATCACTTAAAGAAACTGATGGAAGGGCACCACCAGGTGTGGAGCCTGCGACTGAGAAGCTGCTGTGAGCACTTCAACATCCGTCACCCCGGACGTCAGCGACAATGAACAAGGGCCATTATGAGCCCTTGCCGCACGTCATGTGTAACTCATTATATATATATATATATATTACATCTTATTTTTGATGGACTGAATCATTTTTTCAAAACTGGAAAACTAACTAACCCTAACCACTTCAAAGATCTGTGCACCAACATTGGCAAAGCTGAAACTGAGATGTCCATTTCCCAGTTGAAAAATGTATTCAGTTTTGAAACTTTGACCAATATGTGCTGCTGATGTGCTGATCAAAACATAATCTGAAGTACTGTATATATATATATATATATATATATATATATAAACGAACAAGGGCCATTATGAGCCCTTGCCGGACGTCAGCGACAACGAACAAGGGCCATTATGAGCCCTTGCCAGACGTTGCCCTTGGTATTAACCAACACTACCTCAGGTACAAACCACCCCCTTTTCCTTGTTCCTTTTGTTGAATATTGATATTAATATTAACCTGGAAAGAACTAACTGTGGTTGTTTTCTTTCTCCATCACAGTGCACTTCCACCATCGTCCCACCCCCAGAAAGGAGTGGACTGCCATTCAGGGATGGAAGAGCAACATCCCACTGGTTATCTTTTTTTTTTTATTTTTCTTGGTGTTGCTCCTTTATTTATTTGAAACATAAAAGTACTTAACAGAACATTTACCTGTTTTTAAAATGTCAAAGATGGACGTTTTTCCTCTCAAAATCACCACCTAACTGCTACTTATACTATACAGGTGAAGTCAACTCTGAGCTGCTGATGAAGATCAAAGATGGTCTAGAGCTGCTGGACAAAGACAGCAAAACCAGCCCAAGGGGTCGGTGAAACATGAGGTTCCTCTGCCCTCCAGCGGAAAGAGACTGCTGCAAAGAGGAGAGCGGAGAGACAGCGACTGAGAGCCTCGATTATTCATTTAATCAAAGTACTGCACAGTGTTTTGTTTTTTTTGTTTATTTTTTAAATTGGCAGAGAAATAAAATTTGATTATGCACAGGAGACTTTGCTGTATTGCTTCACCACAGCCCATATACATTCAGACACCCTGTCAGTTTTGCTATGGTCTTCTGTTCATTAAATTAACACGAAATTTGGTAGGTGAGGGGCTGGCTGGATCACCCCATATGCTAAGCGAAAATACATTGTAGCTTTCATTTGAGCTAAAACACTTGGATTTTGATGAGGTTTTAAGACAACTGGAGCAGGAAAGGTCATGACCTCTGATCAAACGTGCATGAATGTTGCCCACACTAGGTTGGCCATTGTAAGCACATTGTTTGTGGTACAACTACAAGCCTCATGTTAATCAACCATTTGTCTTTGTGAATAGAGTCGTTTGCTTCAGCAGGCTGAATGTGGCAGGGGGGGAAAAGCTGCTCTGAGGAGGTGTGAAAAGGGCTGGAGAGGGGGCAGAATCAAATCTGTTGAAAAACCAGTTTCAGTTCATCAGAGCCACAAGCTTCATGTCAATGGCCAAAAAGTCGTTCTTGGCTGCATCCAGCACCGCTGTGCAGTTGTTAGGGGTGGTCATCAAGTCTGCTCGGATGATTCTTTCACTGTGAAAGTACAAAATAAAATTACTCAAACTGCTCAAGCTTTTGCACGGTGCACGTGTTACACTGAAAAAAGGAGACTGGCCATCTCTTGGATTTATGCAAGTATCTTGGGTGTATTTAACACAACTGTCTCATGTTCTAAAGTTAAATGTAACTGTATAGTGTAGAAACTACATGATGTGCAGAGATGGCACATGAATTTGTTCAAATCATGTTGGACTGAAGAGAGTCAATAATGTACCGATGTTAATTATCGTGATACCGCACGCGATTTCATCTTGCGCGCATTGCATTGTTGGTAGAGGAAGGCAAACGTCTCATTCAAAATCCAACGGCTCGCGATACGGTGCGCCACTATTTCGGTTGGTAAGTCTTGATTTTCTATTCATTTATCGTATTAAATATTGTCAGAATCTCAGCCAAATGTAGTTTAATGTCTTGAGAGTCACCATGTAACGTTAACGTTAAATAAGTGCCGTGAGCTTATTTGCTTGCGCTGTTTTTATCGCTGTGTTTCATTTGAATTTTTTTGGGCGGGAGCCGCTAATGTCACATTTACCGTAGCTTAACTCTGCGGCGCTCCTAACATAATTTGGTTTTCTGTTTGAATTGGTTTGCCAACTGACCGTTCAGTTACACTGTGTGTTAACTGTACCATAGCGTTAGTGAGATTTGGCTATCGAACAGCCTCTGCTAATGCTAATGTCGGCGGCGGCATTAAGCCAGCTCCCCCCCTCTCCTTGTCCCCTGTCCCCTGCCCTCTGTCCCATTTTTCTGTGTTACTGCTGATTGACAGACAAACTCAAGTCCGCATTTCCCCTGGAGTCAGCTGGTGGATCGTGGGCTCAAATTTTTGAGGTGAGAACAGGACATTGTATTTGCTCTTAAAGTTACTGTAATTATAATGCATTACAGATTTTACTGAATCGCTCAGCACATGCATGCACACACTGGTTACCTCATTAATACATCTGTGAAATCTAAACTCTGCCATAGGTTCAAATTTTACCTTTATATATTGTCAGTGTGAAAGTAATGCTTGACTTCATTCGGATGTGTTTCCAGATATTCCATAGCATAGCCCAGATGACTAGCCACGTACAGTGCACGCCATAATATGGTGGGCAGGTGTAGTTTTGAGATTTGAAATGTCTTCTAAAATCTGTGGGCTGTGTAATTATTTAAAAATAATTTCATTTCGTTTCAGATACACGCGGAATTCAAGCAAATCACAAACATGCCTCTACAGTCAAGGTTTACATCACAGCTTGACCTTCTCTCTGACAGTCTACTGAGAGTGTTTGCAAGAGGATCGGGGGAGCAGGGCAAAAAGCTGAAAGATCCAGCTGCCATGATGACAGTAAGAACTTTTAAATTGTTTAACTATAAAGTGTATATGAATTGAATTAGGCCAGTAAAAGATTTATAAGCATCCACTGCAAAGCTCAACTTCCTTAACCTGTGAGGACTGATTCCACTGAAAGGAACTGTCATGTTTATCATGCATTCACTGTCCCACTGTGAGGAACTGATCTTTTTATATAATCTTTGAAAATGATATGAAATCCAGTCCATAAAGGTCAGGTCCAAACAGGTGGTTTTAATGTTGTTTTGTAGATGCTGGTGTCCCATGCTGACTGGTTAAAAAAGTCAGAGTTTTTGTCTTTGATCTTTTTCTTCTGTGCTACTAAAAAGTTTACTTCAAATATCTCTATTTTCTTTGTTATAACTCTGAAGGATGACACTGATGCTGGAAGGGCGTCCCTCATCAAAGGACTCTGCATCTATATGAATGAGAATCCCGACTTCTTGGTGCAGAAGTACATGGTGAGTGTTTTATGAGAAGATTGTGTTTTTGCTACATTTGAGAACGTATTCAGTTAACCCTGTGATGCTATTTGGACTGTTGAGGTCCATTTGCCCTCTATTAATTTGGCAAAGTGATTCCAGTGCTGAGATGAAAACAAAAAGTTACACTTGTCACACAGGACCCAGACAGTCCATTTTTCCTTCATAGTCCCATATTATGAAAGTGAAAAACCACCCATTTTGACCTCTCTGCCACAGAGCGAAAAAATATTGTTTCTCTTACATTAGGGCTCACACCAGTGTGAAAACATTTCAAATTTGTGATTCTAGTGCAAGAAGGAAAAATTTCATCATCTTCCCACACTGTGCTGACCCTCATCTGACAAGGGTAGAATTGGGACTGGGATAAAGCCCTGGAGCATAACAAGTCCAGGTTAATGATCAGAATCATCCAGGAACATAAAAACTTCCAGAAAAAATGAGGAGGAGAATTCAATCTTTACATTTTTTTAAAGAAAGAAATTAGCCCAACAGAAGCAGACTTTTGCTATCCAAATTTTGAAGCTGAAAAAGGCTACCTGGGGCTATCTGGTGACTCCAGATGCAGCCTGTTTTTTCCAGTCAGTCTTCTGAGTGGCATAACCTGGCTTCTTGTGGATCAGTGTCTATCAAACAAAAACTAATGTAAAGCTTAAAGACACCTCTTCATTCGATCTAGAAGTTGTTATGTCTCTTACATAACATGGGTTTAAATAAACTATAGCATTAAAATGCTCTATTCAGAAGAAATCAGTTTAAAAAAGAAATCTTCACAAAATGTTTTGTCTTTAACCAGGACATGACTGGTACCACTGCACTGAGTTCCATCGAGAAAATGACTGGGAATCTATGTCACCAGAGAGATGCCAGGCAATGACTTTTGTGATGTTGGCATCATCATCGAGGGTGTGGTGGTTCTTCAGGATCTGGATAACGTGGCCCTTGCAACAGACATGCTGTTTGGACTTTTTTTACTCCTTGAACATGAGGTACCCGTCACAGCTAAACACTGTTGTTGTGCACGTGAGGTGGTTAGCTCCAGGTAAGAGGACATTTAAATTGTTAAGTGTTTGTTTTGTAACTGTTATTCTGTAACTGACGTGTGGACAGGGTCAGTTTTTTTTGCGTCTTTTTCTGCTGCAAGTTCTCTGATTGGCAGCATTCTTCAATTTTAGTTTCTGATTTGTCTTTACAAGTGAAGAGATGGAGAACTGTACACAAGTCCAAATAGTCCCATCAGGGCCATGTGTTTAGTTTATTTCAGTTGGAGTAAAGCATTTTTAATACTTGTTGTAAGAAACCTGTTTTGAACCAAGATGTCATAGTAAGGTCAGTGTTGGAATTTTTGACACTCACTGTATCACTGTTTATCCTGTGGCCCTTGAATAAAGGTTTTGACATGCAACTGTTCATTTTTTGTTATTAGCAAAATGGGTAAGGATAATGATGAAGAAAGTTAATAGAAAAGTGTTTGCCATTCCAGCAATCATTTATTTTAATATCTATGGTAACTAATGTTTTTGCATTTCAAATCAGTTCAACAGTTACATCGAACTGTTTACAATTACAATTATTTAATTTTGACAATAGAGGCCTTAAACAGAATGTTTGCATTGTTCTTTTCCAAGGTGGTTGCCTGTAACCTTTTCAAAACAAAACACAGAAAACCTGACATTACTTATTTACTGTTGATTTGTATTTCAACAGAGCAGTAATGTCAGTTCAATTCTTTACCTACTGTCACTGCAGTGAAATTAGACATTTTATTTGGAAAGAGTATGAGTGGTTACAGGAAACCATCTTGGAAGAGAACAGTACAAATAATCTGTTTTAAGGCCTCCATTGGAAAATATTGTATTTGACACTAGAATATAATACTAACATGTAATATGAAAAAAACATGTAGTATTTAAGTGACCAAATAGTTTTGGAATAAAGTAATAAAACTGTGAAGGATTAAAATGTTCCAAGAGCTCAAATTACTTCATCACAACATGTTTCAGTCACACTTTATCAACACAAAATACACACGTTTATTGAATATGAAAAACTTGTGTTCATTTAACAGAATTGTTTCATTTGCTGCCAAAGCAAAACATCTGTGTGCAACCAATGTCCATTATTGAATTAAGTAAATCCAACAAGTTTTTTTTTTCAGTGTAGGAAAAGACTTTTAGAAAAACATTGCACGTACCGCTTTGCCACAATCTCTTTACTGATGCCCTTAGCTAGTTGTTTTTGGAGTGTGCCGACGTAGTCCATGTATTGCCTGGCTTCGTGACACAGACTTGTGCCGGTCCTGTACAAGTCTGTGTTTTTGGTCCTGTGTTTCAGGAATCTGTTCCAAGTAAAAACACAGTGGACACATTTGTAAGCAAAACGAAAATACAAGTCAATCAGTTATCACACACATTTAACAACAACTGAGCAACTGTTTCTGTGAGAGGCCCTGAATTTCAACAATTTCTACAATTTCTACAATTTGCAATTCTGTTTTTTTTTCCAGCTAGCTTGTGCAAATCCTTCAGAGCCTAAACATGTTGAAGCTTAAACACTGACAACAGCTTGTATGTATGTATAATGATAATAAAAGGATTGTGATTCACATGGAGAAAAATGAATGTTACAAACCTCTTCAAGCTCTTCAAATAGTTGAACTGTGTTTGTTTGGTCAGCTTGGCGTCCGTAAGTTTCCTCAGATACTCTTGCGTCTTCCCCCGTTCATGCACAAACATGAGGGAGGGTTCAGCTGGGTCCATATAGTATAGGAACCTTGCCACGTTGTCAACCTGAGGAGAAACAAAACACAAATGTTACACATTTACAGCAAATGTCTTTGCAGTCATGGCTATACTGAAACAAATATATGATTCAGCTTTTGATGGAATTGCTCACCTCCTGCTTGAAATTTTCGATGTCCAGTTCCCTTTGCAGGTGCGTGGCAAACTCTTGTAAAAGAGGATGATCCAGCGAGTGTTTCTTGTAGAGGCCCATATCAGCCATCCGGGCCCTCTTACTGTCTTTCCAGCCCGGGTTGCGGTCGCTGCAATTAGAAAAAATCACACTACAGTTACGATCATGCCAATGCCAATTCTCACACACATACACAAAGAAATGCGAACACCAGAAGTTTGTTGAGGTGAATGAGCTCTTACCACTGAAAAGTCTCCCCACTGCTGTCGCTTGCCACATCGCTGACTCCTGACTCCTGACTCCTCAGGGGAGTGAGGCCGGCCCGTGGCAGTGGCAGTGGAAGGCCCAGCTTGTGCATCGGGGAGCTGGGCGGCGGTGAATGGGGGTATGGATGGCACGTTGATGACCACATTGTTCCTGCTTTGCAGCTCCTCAATCATCCTTTAAAATTAAAAGACACAGTTAGCAATGTTCATCCATTGAAAGAAGAAATGACTGATTAAAACCAATTGTTTTTGCCACGTACCTCTTGAGGGGGTCTCTGTCGGCAAATATCTCCTGGAGGAGTTTGTATGCGTAAACGCGCCCAGACCTCAGCAGCACACTGGCATCTTCTTTGGCCTTTTTGACGACACTAGTCCTGTTGTCTTTAGCTGCATTTTTCATGCAGGTCCGTTCAAGATGCACCGAGAGGCAGTCCTGGCTCTTGAAGCAAACCGGGCACAAGAGGTAGTGGCGGTTGGGGACGGGCCTGGAAACACTGCAAGGCAAAATTTCATAATATTAATATTTGGTACACATAACATCAAAATTAAAGAAAAAAAACAACACTTAAAAACAATTGCACCAAGAACCATTGTATTTAAATACCTGAAATAACTCAGCAAACTATGGCCCTTGGCATTTACTGTGGCTCAACTATGTTGTAACCCTTTTACCCCAGAAAAAAAAGAAAGGAGTTTGTTCTTACCGTTTTGGAGGCATGGTCAAAATCCCAATGTGATCACAGCAGAAAAACAGCAGCAGGAAAAATCACAGAAGCTCTGGACGTGTTGCTCTCACTGTAGAAAACAAGTGAATGAGACTCTGGGCTGGGCTCATATATACATATATATACATATATATATATATATATATATATATATATATATATATGTATATATATATATATATTCTTATATATTTAATTCTTATATATATATTACATTTTATTTTTGGTGGACTGAATCATTTTTTCAAAACTGGAAAACTAACTAACCCTAACCACTTCAAAGATCTGTGCACCAACATTGGCAAAGCTGAAACTGAGATGTCCATTTCCCAGTTGAAAAATGTATTCCGTTTTGAAACTTTGACCAATATGTGCTGCTGATGTGCTGATCAAAACATAATCTGAAGTACTGTATATATGTATATATATATATATATATATATATATATATATATAAACGAACAAGGGCCATTATGAGCCCTTGCCGGACGTCAGCGACAATGAACAAGGGCCATTATGAGCCCTTGCCAGACGTCGCCCTTGGTATTAACCAACACTACCTCAGGTACAAACCACCCCCTTTTCCTTGTTCCTTTTGTTGAATATTGATATTAATATTAACCTGGAAAGAACTAACTGTGGTTGTTTTCTTTCTCCATCACAGTACACTTCCACCATCGTCCCACCCCCAGAAAGGAGTGGACTGCCATTCAGGGATGGAAGAGCAACATTCCACTGGTTATCTTTTTTTTTATTTTTCTTGGTGTTGCTCCTTTATTTATTTGAAACATAAAAGTACTTAACAGAACATTTACCCGTTTTTAAAATGTCAAAGATGGACATTTTTCCTCTCAAAATCACCACCTAACTGCTACTTATACTATACAGGTGAAGTCAACTCTGAGCTGCTGATGAAGATGAAAGATGGTCTAGAGCTGCTGGACAAAGAAAGCAAAACCAGTCCAAGGGGTCGGTGAAACATGAGGTTCCTCTGCCCTCCAGCGGAAAGAGACTGCTGCAAAGAGGAGAGCGGAGAGACAGCGACTGAGAGCCTCAATTATGAAAACAAACATCTCTTTCTCCTTCCAAGCCATCAGGTTTATTTCAGGTTTTTTACTCACAATTAGAACCCCAAATCACCTCCTGCCTTGGGAAATGTTCCTATAACTGTACTGCCTGATCATTTACTCAAAGTACTGCACAGTGTTAAAAAAAAAAAGTCTTCCCTTTCTTGACACTAAAACATGTTTTACCGGGAGGTTTTCTTTTAAGAAAATTGACAATTTGGACTACTGAGAGTTGTGACATCCCATGTGTTTTTGTTGGGTCAACTGCAGTATATTGTTTTTTTTGTTTTGTTTATTTTTTTTAACTTGTCAGACAAAGTTTGAATAGATTGTGCACAGGAGACCTTGATGTATTGCTACACCACAGCCCATATACATTCAGACACCCTGTCAGTTTTGCTACGGTCTTCTGTTCATTAAATTAACACGAGATTTGGTAGGTGAGGGGCTGGCTGGATCACCCCATATGCTAAGCGCTTTGAGTACCACTGAGGTTTATATTTGATGAAAACCGTGGAGGAGAATTCAAATTCTGAGGTGAAACATGAGGTTGGTTGATGGACATTTTTCCTCTCAAAACTGACTTCATCTCTCTTTCTCTCTCTCACACACAGCCACTTTCTCATTCATTCGGTCGTTTCAAAAAAAAAAAAAAACAAAAAAAAACAGAATGATGGTAAACCAATACTGAGTTCTAGGGGATGTTCTATCAGTCAATGAGTCAGTCATTCATTGGCAAAAGTAAAAAGGGCAGAACGAGAAGCGAACCCAAGCTCTTCACCAGCACTTGCTGGCTATTAAACACACTTTGGTTAATAGTCTCTCATCAGTCCCCCTGCCAGGTACAGGTGAGACAGCATCTCTCGGAAACCTGGACCGTACCTGAGACGTCTCAGTGGAGTGCTCGAGGGAAACCCCCACAAACACTGCGCCCTGCTCAACCAACTCTGTGAGGTCCTCTCTCATCTGGACAGTGAGAAGTTATGAGGAGACTCCAAGCAGAGACCAGCTCGTTCTCGGATCAGAGGGACACATTACAGGCTTGGTGTAATGTGTCCCTCGGCAAGTCAGTGACAAAAATGTGAGCAGGTGGGATAGTCATTTGAAACAACCCATTTGTCTTGTTTCTATACCTCACAAGGAATAGAGTGGTTTCCTTCAGCAGGCTGAGTCTGGCAGGGGGTGGGGGGAGAAGCTGCTCTGAGGAGGTGTGAAGAGGGGGCAGGGTGGGTGAGGGCTGGAGAGGGGGCACAATCAAAACTGTTGAAAAACCAGATTCAGTTCATCAGAGCCACAAGCTTCATGTTAATCAACCATTTGTCTTGTTTCTATCCCTCACAAGGAATAGAGTGGTTTCCTTCAGCAGTCTTTCACAACTTTTCAACTACCTTTTCAGAATTGGGGTTTCATTTACTTAAGCATTAAATGTGTGTTTTTGTTCATTAAATGGTCTGAAATAGCAGGAAAATGCTGAGATCAAATAAGGTAACACAGGTCATACTGTCATGTATATCCACCCCTAAAATGCTCCTTCTAAGCCAGAAAAAACCCGGTCGAGGCATTAAGTATGAGGATAGACACAGAGAGTCAACATAAAGAATGGAAGCTGGAGAAAAACAGCAACCTTTACCTGCTCTTGGGTTCAAAAATGTGCCTTGTCATGCTCACAGATTCGCCATAAAAGGTGAAACTGCTGAAAACATGTTTTATATTCTAGTTTCTTCAAAAAAGCCACCCTTTTTGGCCTGTACTATATATATAGTAGTATAATGAGTTAAACAGCTTTGTCTTATTAGTTTTTCTTAAATTCTCTGAATTTATTTTTACATATTTGGACTTGACAGGTAGGGTTAGGCAAGTTATATTTGGTTATCCAGTTTGCTTATATTGCTGTTCAAAGCAATTCTTTACACATATAAAATTTTAAAATCAACTTTCTTTACTTTAAAATGCTTCAATACTACAAGTCTCTGTCTGACTTTAAGACAGTCAGAAGCACATTGCAGTGTCTCTAGTCCAGCTATACAAATGCTAATGATAATCCTCAGGGAGGGTCTTACAGCCATTCCCCATGTGGGAGATGTTTCTGCACTTGTGCTGAAAGTCGTCTAGTCCAGCAATACAAATGCTAATGATAATGGGTTAGGCTCAGGTAGGGTCTTACAGCCATTCCCCATGTGGGAGATGTTTCTGCACTTTTGCTGAAAGTCGTCTAGTCCAGCAATACAAATGCTAATGATAATGGGTTGGGTTCAGGGTCTTACAGCCATTCCCCATGTGGGAGATGTTTCTGCACTTTTGCTGAAAGTCGTCTAGTCCAGCAATACAAATGCTAATGATAATGGGTTGGGCTCAGGTACGGTCTTATAAAGCTGAGCCCAGCCCAGAGTCTCATTCACTTGTTTTCTACAGTGAGAGCAACACATCCAGAGCTTCTGTGATTTTTCCTGCTGCTGTTTTTCTGCTGTTATCACATTGGGATTTTGACCATGCCTCCAAAACGGTAAGAACAAACTCCTTTCTTTTTTTTCTGGGGGAAAAGGGTTACAACATAGTTGAGCCACAGTAAATGCCAAGGGCCATAGTTTGCTGAGTTATTTCAGGTATATTTATTACAAAGTTTTTCTTATTATTTTGAGTTAAATACAATGGTTCTTTGTGCAATTGTTTTTAAGTGTTGTTTTTTTGTCTTTAATTTTGATGTTATGTGTACCAAATATTAATATTATGATATTTTGCCTTGCAGTGTTCCCAAGCCCGTGCCCAACCGCCACTACCTCTTGTGCCCGTTCTGCAACAAGAGCCAGGAATGCCTCTCGGTGCATCTTGAACGCACATGCATGAAAAATACAGCCAAAGACGTAAAGGCTAAAGTCGTCGAAAAGGCCAAAGAAGATGCCAGTGTGCTGCTGAGGACTGGGCGCGTTTATACTTATCAACTCCTCCAGGACATAATGGCCACCAAAGACCCCCTCAAGAGGTACGTGGCAAAAACAATTAGTTTTAATCAGTAATTTCTTCTTTCAGTGGATGAACAGTGCTAACTGTGTCTTTTAATTTTAATCATCCACCGCCGCTCAGCTCCCCGATGCACAAGCCGGGCCTTCCACTGCCACTGCCACGGGCCGGCCTCACTCCCCTGAGGAGTCAGGAGTCAGCGATGTGGCAAGCGACAGCAGTGGGGAGACTTTTCAGTGGTAAGAGCTCATTCACCTCAACAAACTTCTGGTGTTCGTATTTCTTTGTGTATGTGTGTGAGAACTGGCATTGGCATGATCGTAACTGTAGTGTGATTTTTTCTAATTGCAGCGACCGCAACCCGGGGTGGAAAGACAGTAAGAGGGCCCAGATGGCTGATATGGGCCTCTATAAAAAACACTCCCTGGATCATCCTCTTTTAAAAGAGTTTGCCACGCACCTGCAAAGGGACCTTGACATCGAGAATTTCAAGCAGGAGGTGAGCAATTCTATCAAAAGCTGAATCATATATTTGTTTCAATATAGCCATGACTGCAAAGACATTTGCTGTAAATGTGTAACATTTGTGTTTTGTTTTTCCTCAGGTTGAGAACGTGGCACGATTCCTCTATTACATGGACCCAGCTGAACCCTCCCTCATGTTTGTACATGAACGAGAGAAGACTCAGGGATATCTGAGGAAGCTCACAGATGCCAACCTCACCAAACAGACACAGCTCAACTACCTGAAGAGCTTGAAGAGGTTTGTAACATTCATTTTTCTCCATGTGAATTACAAGCCTTTCATTTCAAAAAACAGAATTGCAAATTGTAGAAATTGTAGAAAATTGTTGAAATTCAGGGCCTCTCACAGAAACAGTTGCTCAGTTGTTGTTTGTGTGATAACTGATTGACTTGTATTTTCGTTTTGCTTACAAATGTGTCCACTGTGTTTTTACTTGGAACAGATTCCTGAAACACAGGACCACCAACACCGACTTGGACCGGATCGACGCAAATCTGTGGCAGCAAGCCATCAAATACACAGTGTACATTGGCTCGCTCCAAACACAAATGGCGAAGGGCATCGGCAAAGAAATTGTGGCAAAGCGGTAAGTGCAATGTCTTTCTAAAAGTCTTTTCCTAACACGTGCACCGTGCAAAAGCTTGAGCAGTTTGAGTAATTTTATTTTGTACTTTCACAGTGAAAGAATCATCCGTTTAGACCTCATGACCACCCCGAATGACTGCACAGCAGTCCTGGATGCAGCCAAGAAAGACTTTCTGGTCGTTCTTGGCAAAATATACGACTCCAGAAACAACTGCCAGCTTGAGACCTCCGAGTGCCTCATTTATTTGTATTACTTGGAGGCAATAGTGGTCCTCAAGCACCTCCAGAGGCCCGGGGTGGTGGAGCACATGACGGTGAGTGTGGTGATTTAATTTTTTTATTTATGAATTTTTCATGTGAACACAACAGTGAGATCATCAATTAATGGGATGGCATGTGTGTGTTTTATGCAGATGGAGGAGTGGACGAACAGGAGGAAGTTAGAAAGGGACCATGTTGTCATCTCGGTGAAAAAACACAAGACTGGCACACATCAGGTGGCAAGCTTTATTCTGAGCCCAGAAGAGGAGGACGTAAGTTGACTTAATTTTTCAAGATTACTCTCTCTGTAAAAATCCAGAATTAGAATCTGACATCTGTACCTTTTTTTTCTTCCACACAGTGGTTCCACATCTATGCTGAGCATGTAAGGGGCCAGCTAAAGAACACTAAAAGGTCCAGGGCATGCTCAGAGGCGGATAGAGTGGAGGAAGACCCCCAGGAACGCTTTTTCATCTCCACATCTGGCCGCCCAATACATAATTGTTCAAATGATTTGGCCAGGCTGCACAAAAAGTAAGTACATCTTTATGATGGGATAAGCTGCTACTTGTCATCTAAGTTAAGTAACCTAATAGTAGGAGGGATGAGAGCAATTTACTCTTCACTCTCATTTTAGATATAGTCTCACACCTGTGACGAGCCAAATGGCGAGACGGGTGATTAAGACAGCCTCCAAGAAGGACATGACGGATGCCGAGAAGGCAATGGTTGCGGACTACCTCAGTCATAGTACATCAACCGCGGAAAAACACTACCGCATGAAACAAAGTGGCTACCTCATGAAGTCACTGGAGCTGATCAACCGCTTGAGAAAGTAAGCAGATCATTTGTTACTAAAACAGTGTGCACACACAGTGGACTTCATTGCATATCAGACGCTGACCTATTTTATTTTCCTTTTTATTCAGCGTGGACAGTGAAGAAGGGCCATCCACCCGGGCCCATCCAAACTCCCGGAACCCCCAGATGGACATAGAGGGGGAGTGGAACGCTTTTATTAAAGCGTATCCGGTTGGAGTGGATGGCAAGGTGCCCTCCCTTGGAGACCGGGTCGGTGCATGCTCCAAAGAAAACCAGCGGAAGTTTTATGAGCGCTGGTTGAAAGTGCAAATGAAGCTCCGGATTGAGCACGTTGCCGGTCAGTATATTTTCTAAACCAGAATTCTGAATATTAACCGGGACAGAAGTATTCTGTCCCTGCCTTTGCAGATTTCTGAATGGCAAAGACTAACTTTGGATATTTTTATTCTCCCCACAGCGCAATTCCCCCGTCGACTCCCCACCGAAAGCCGAGTGGAGAAGTGGATTGCAGAGCAGGGATGGAACCTAAACATCCCGCCTGCTTCCAAAATCCTCGAAGCCTGGAAGCCAACGGGTGACCTGCAGGACATTGCCACTTCGGTGCCAATCCGCAAGCTGGTAAGCTCCCAGCGGTGGAAGGGGCTAGTCATCGGCCACAGCGAGAAAAAGAGGAGAATGATCCAAACCACCCGCACCTTCACGGCGGGGGAAGTTGTATGTGACTACCATGGGGAGGTAGTCACACACGAAGAAGGACTTAAAATACATGCCTCCACCATCCCCGAGGAGACAGGATACATGTTCTTTTTAAAGAACAGTTCTGGGGAAAAAATATGCATTGACGCACATCTGGAGAGGTGCCCCTGTCACCCTGACAGACAGACCTTTTGGAGGCTGGTCAACCACTCAAGAAAAAAGGCCAACGTGCGGCCAAGACTGTTTAAATTACAGTTCGAGAGTGGAGACAGAGATGTGCTGCTATTAATAGCGACACAAACCATTGCAGCAGGACAAGAAATCCTATTTGATTATGGGGTGAGCAAGAGGGAATTTGGGGGAGAAGGTCTCGACCTTGACTGGCTCGATTGATCTTCTCTTC